>VZUI01085741.1:0-182399 GCA_013401135.1 Cettia cetti
CACCGGCCCCGCCGCGGGGGGGAGCGCGGCGGCGGCGGCACCGGGGCACCGGCACGGACCGCGCCCGGGGCTGCCCCACGCCTCCGGCCCCGGCGGCCCCCCGCAGACAGCCCCGGGGATGGGCATCCGCCCTGTAAGCGTCCCCAAGGGTGGGTGCGCGACCCCCTCGCCCCTTCCGCCATAGCGGTCCCACCGAGGATGGGCACCCGACAAAGTAAAGCGTTCCCTTCTTCCTTCTTGCACAGATACCCCGGAAAGGATAGGCAGACCCCCGGAGATGCCCCGAGGGATGGGCATCCCCCCTAAGGGTGTCCCAAGGGCAGGGTGTTGTGCACATAGTCTCTCCTCCAGGACACCCTCTCCTCCCCATAGCCACCCTCCTTGGTCCGGGCATTGCCCCATATGCTCCCTCTCCCCAGTGTTGGGCAGACCTCCCCGAGCCACCCCGAGCCACCCCAAGGGCTGGGTATCCCCTCCAGGGCCAGGCATCTTCCCACAGCTACTTCCCAAGAGAGAGGCAGCTCCCCTAAAGGCTGCATATCCCACTGTGGCCACCTCCCCCAAGGGCTTGGCAACCACCCCCTTAGAGCCATATCAAGGGGTAGGCAGTGGTCTCCCAGAGTCTGTGCATCTCTCAGCCATCCCGAGGGATGGGCATCTCTTCTTCAAGGGCCAGCTGTCCTCCCCCAAAGGACTGGGCATACCAATTAATACCTTTTCCCAAGAAAATTTACCACCCCATCCCCACAAAAGGAGGGTCTCCATCTATCCATCCCCAGTACCAGCTGCCCTCCCCAAAGGCCAAATATTCCTCCAGGTCATAGTGGGGGGCAGGAAGACACTCCACTCCTTGGCTCTTCCCACACACACAGTGACCCATCCACCCCCTGCCATAGGGAGCCAAGCCCAGCACCCCACAGCTGGAGGCAGGGGACACAAAACCCCCATCCTTGGGCACAGGAAGTGAGAAAGGGCCAGAGATAAATGGCACCCACAATTTGTGATGTAGTTAGGATTGTTTATCTGCTCATTTCACTCCCATCTCAGTTCTTTATTGGATAGACCTGGTGCTGCTCCCACCTGAAAAGCAGCCCCAAGGAGCTGCTGAGGGCACCCAGGGAGCTTGGTGACCAACACGGAGCAGCACCCAACCCCTGTGCAATCCTCCCATCACTCCCTCGGACCAATGCCAGAGATGCTCAGCCTGGCGTTTTCCTGGCTGAAAATGGGGGACACCCCCATAAATAAACGGAGTTCCCGGGGCGGTTTCTCCGTGCCCCCCCCCAGCTGCGGCCCCCACCAGCCCAGCCTGCTGCTGCCGAGCTCTCCCGGGCCCCAGCAGCACGGAAAGGGTTTCTCCCTCGTCCAGCGATAGGCCTGTAGCATCTGGCGTGTCCCCAAATACAGAAGGGAAACGGCTATTCAGCACTTCTGCTGCCTGATTGCTATTAACAGCTCCACCATTCCCTTTCCCGGTGGACCTGCACTACTGCTGGGCAGCTGCAGCTTTTTATCAACTTAATATTTAAAAAGTAAGTTGTCGTCCTCCTTTCCAGCGTAGCTGGTTGCCCCGCCCCATGTTCTCCATCAGCTCCCTTTCTGTCATCGTCGGTTTCCACCTGGGGCTCTCCCACCCTGCCCTGCACCTTGGGAAATGTCATCAGTGTCCCCTCAAAAGTCATGGAATGGCCCATGGAGACCCGCTCAGCGTCTGCCAGGGCCTGGGGATGAGCTGGCTCTGCCCCACCCCAGGGTGTTTAGGGTTTCCCTAGGACAGGGGCACACAGTGCTACAGGACAGGCTTCCATCACCCTATCCTGGCTTACACACGCTGGCACCAGGGTGCTGTGCCACAGGAGCACCACGCAGGACAGCATCACCCCTGCCTGCTCCACACCACGCACCCCTGTTCCACAGCCCACCCACTGCCACTGTGGTCCCCAGGGACCAGCTGTCCCCCAGGACCTGCCCTGGCATGGTGACTTGCACCCCAGGCAAGAGGCCATAGGGTTTGGCAGAAGGGCAGCTAATTGGGGATCCTAAAATTTGCAGTGGGAGTGACAATACCAGTGACGGGGCCAGATCCTGCCACACCGATGAGGATTGAAAACGCAACTGGAAAACGCCTGTGGGCAGGCGGGGGCTCAGTCTGCCCTGCCCTGACGCCACAGAGATGAGCTTTGAGTCTCTGCAGGGCACTTATTTCTCCCGGAGCCACTCGAAAGGGGACTGGGAGCCCTGCAGGCCACCGGCCTTGGGGGAGCAGGATGGGAGCAGGGGCTCGGCTCGCACGCAGGGAGACTTCTCCTGCCGCTTCTTGCTGACCGGCTGTTTTATATCAAGGCGGGAGGGGGGATTTGCTGTTCTAGATGGTATTTTAATGGGCAGGCAGGCAGCTGGAGCCTGGGAGAAGCCTGCTTTACATTGTTTGGGGTTGTAACAAATAAATTCAATTAAAGGCAAATGGCTCCGCGCAGCCCCCACCCTGCGCAGTGTCTCTGTGGCACTGGTGGCTGCGGGAGCCTCGGGTGCGAGGCGGGAGCCCCGCACAGCGACCACCCGGGGCTCTGCCCACCCTCGGCCCCGCCGCAGGGAGATGCCGGGGTGAGCTGGCAGGATGCGGTGGGAGCAGGGAAGCACAGAGCACCGCACCCACGGAGCAGCCACAGAGAGGATGAGAGTGTCCGGGGAGTCCACCCTGTCCCCACACTGCGTGTCCCACCCCGTTGTGCAAAGGAGATGTGAAAATCCCCGTGGCAGGAGCCCCGCCGCAGCGAGCGCTCCTCAGGAAGGGCAGCCCAGGACAACAGCCTCGGCGGGCAGCAGCATCCTCCGGGCAAACAGAGACTGGGCAGAGGCTGGGGCGTGGAACTGAGCTTTGCGCGGCCACCATGCAGCCCCAGAGCCCCACGGCCGGGGGGGAGAAGCAGAGGGGACTTGGCAGGGACATGCCAGAGCCTCAGCACGCTGTAAACAGCCGCCGCCGCAGCAGCAACTCCTCTGCCGGGAGCCAGCGCCGGGCGTTAGTTAGTTGGAAACCAGATGGTGCTCTCCCAACCACCGGCACAGCCCGCTGGCCACCGCCCGGAGCCAGGCACAGGCTCCCAGGCACCCCAGGGCTGCACAGCACCCAGCACTGGGACCCCGCCGAGGTGGAGGGAGAGCTGGGGGTGCAGGGAAGGCCCCACAGATGGACAGTGTCAGTGTGTCCCCGGCCCCATTGCTTCCTCAGCCAGTGTGTGTCCAAAGGGATGATGTGTCGCAAGGGATGGAGAAGGGAGGCAGAATCCAGCAGAGGGAATTGGAGATAAGGTGTTAACATCCCTTAAAACCCCCATGCATCTCTGTGTGTGCCGCACTGTGCCTCAGTTTCCCTGTGCCTCCCGAACAGCAGGGAACGACCAAGAGCTGCTCCACAGGTCAGAGTCCATCTCATCCCCTCAGACAGGGATAAGATAGCAGGGAAGGGATAAAGCCCCATCTCTGAGGCCAGGGAAAACCGGAGCAATCCCTGGCATATCACACCTGGAGTAACCCTCCATGGGGAATACAAGACGGAATACAGACAGCGAGCCCCCAGGACAGCACCACCAGCAGGACCTGGGGCTCCGAGTTCTTCCCCACTCCCCAGCGGTCTTGGGAGCAGGTGCACCGAGGGGGCATAGCGGACCCATCCCAGCCCTGGGATTTTGGGGAGGTCTGCAGCAAGAAGACAAACAGCCGGGGCTGGGGAGGGGCCGGGGGGAAGGACGGCATCCCTGGTAGCCGTGGCGGGGGTCCTGTGGTGTTTACAGAGCTTAAAACCCGCCTAAGCCCCGCAAGGCCACGGCGCACAATAGTGTGTGGACGTGGTGACACCGGCCGTCCCCACACCACCTTGGAAGACAGAGAGCCCTGCCACCCACCGCCAGCACCGGGATTAATTATGATAATGTAGTTCTTTCCCCCTTTGTCACCCTAATGAATGGGCCCCTTTAGGATTTTAAGGCCTTTGTTTGGTGCCTCTTTACTGCGGTATTGTAGGATGGGGACTAGCAGGTGGCAGGTCCCCAAACAGCCCCTTTTGTCTCCTTTGGGGGCTGTTTTGTGGTGGGGTTGGGGAGGGGGATGCGAGGATGCAGGAGCGGGGGTGTGCTGCAAGGGAGCTCCTGGACGGAACCGCGGCACCCGCGCCATGGCTGTGGGGTCGCGGCACCCCACCCTGTGCATCGCGGCGTTGGGGATCGCCGGCCCCGGCCGTGCCCCAAGGTGCCCGTGCCCTGGCCTGCCCGGTGGGCAGATGCTGGGAGCCACCGTCTGAGCCCCTGCCTTGATCTTTTACTGCCTGGGCAAATCAATTACCCGGCAGAAAAGTCCCTAAATCCCACCATAAAACCCGTTTAGCAGCCGCGGTGGTGCTCGCCAGGCCCCGGGCAAACCTCGCCCTGTGCCGGCACGGAGCTGGAGCGATTTTCCGCGGGGACAGTGGGTGACTGCTGCCGGGGAAGGTCGGGCTGCAGGCACAGCTGCACAGCATCTCCCCACTCCCAGGAGGCAGATGAGGGCTCTTCAGGAGTTCTGGCTGTGCTCGGACCCTTCTGAGACCTCCACAACTCCGTGCCCTTCTGCAGCAGTCTGCCCCCGTCCACATACCCTGAGCGTGGGAGCAGCACCGAGCATGGCTCTGGGGACCAGGGATAGACAGATGAGGTGGAGCAGAGGCACTGGAGCAGGGACAAGGCAGGGCACAGAGACCCCCGAATGCCCTGTGCCAGCGGGGATCCATGGGATTTGTGTCAGGGCCATTGGCTGTGCTCAGCACAGAGCATGGTGCCACCACAGTTGTGATGATGAAGCCTTGCTTCCTCCTGTGCAGACACATACAAGCATCTTTAATACCAGTGCCAGCACAGGGATGGCACCAGCACGAGGTTGAGGGGCCTGGGGATGGCTGACATCCCCCTGGTTGCAGGCTGGGCTGGGTGATTCCTTCAGGATGCCCAGGAGCACTGGAGAAACTGCATGGTTCTGCCTGGGGGCATGGTCAGGTGCCGGGCATTGGGGATGCTGTGCTGTACCTTCTGGCACAGGGCACCCCGGCTGCCACGTCCCCCTGGGCAGAGGGGCTCCATGAAGGAGGGGGGAGATCCTGGCCAGGCACTGCCGGGGGCTGCAAACTGGTTAGCAGCGGGGTGGTAAAACGGTGACAAGTAATTGGTGTCCCGGCCAGTCCTTTCATGCCGACGCCGTTTTATGGGTGAGGAAATTGCTTGTGAGTCAGGAACACAGGAGACAAATTTAGGAAGTGCTCTCTGAATGTGCCGGGGTCAGGCGCCGAGGCCGAGTGCTTGAAACCTGGGTGGCCTCGCCGCTCGCCCCGCGTTCCCCCCACCCCCGGCTCCTCGGCATGGGAAAGCAGACCTTTTATCTTATCACTGCTCTTCCGCCGCCCCGGCCTCCCCCGCACGGCCCCCTCCCGGCACAGCCGCTCGCGCAGCAGACACAATGCGCCGCGGCGGCCAAACGCGCACCCGTGACCCTCCGGGAGTGCCTGGCACAGGGGGCTGCTCCCACCCGCCTGCCAAAGGGCTCGGGATCCTTCGCATCGCTCCGCATTCCCTTGTCCGACGGCACCTTGCTGGCCAGAGGGCTGACACGAGGCGCTGTGGGATGAGGGGGCACTGCACCTACCCCTTCTCGAGAAGCAGCCCTGGCACAAGCTGCCGTGGCCCCAGGGATGCAGCGATGGGAAGACGCCGGTGCAAAGGTGCCCGTACACCATGGGCTGGCTGGTCCTCATCCTGCTGGCAAAGGTGCTGGAGCAGGCAGACCCCCCGTGCTGCAGTGCTGCACCCCATGCCAGCCTTCCCCACGTTCCCCTACATGCTGGGAAGTTGGTACTCCCTTTTTCTCCGTTTTAACTGGGAGGAAAGGCCTCCGCTCCATTAAGGTGCACCCGAGTACAGCTGCCGGCTACCTTGAGCGCGTAGCCCCAGCCCCGGCCACGGCCGAGCCGCCGCATCGGGCGGTTTGGATGTATTTTTCTTGATCGCTGGCCAAGCACTCTCTCCTGCAAAGCAGCATGTTTCTCATTTTCTGTAGGTTTAACTCCAAATTAATTTGTAAGTGATCTAGGTTTCTTGTTCCCCGAAAGATACCTAATAGCGGGGGGAGAGCTCCTGCCAACCGAAACGTCTCAGCGGGGTAAAGGAAAAGCAGGAAAAAGAATCCCAGGAACTGTGACCCCTGGTGGGTATTTAACAAGGTGTCAGGGCAAGAGATTTTCGGAGCCAACTAAGTGGATGTGACACCGGCCCCGTGGGTCGGGACGGGGTGTGGGGATGCTCCCGCCGCGGCAGAGCTTGCTGCTGCCAGGTCTCATCCTGATCCAAGCCTTGGGGGCAGCAGGAGCAGGGAGGGATGCTCAGTACTCCATTGCTTGCGCGGGCGGGTGCAGCGAGCCCCGAGGTGCGAGAAGAGCTGGGAGAACGGGAGGTGTTTGGGGTCGGGGCGAGCCATCCCCCAGCGCGAGCGGGTGGAAGTGCGCTCGCTGGGGGACCAAGGGAGAGTATTCATGCTGGACGAGGGCTGCGGAAGCGCTGGCGCCTGCAGGGAGGCAGGGGAGGCCCCACAGGGTGGTGGTCCCCTGGGGCCGGTGGGTGGTGGGAGGGGGCCAGCGAGCCCGCCGGGCGCCCCTGCCGCATGGGAAGCGGGCACGGTTTAATTGGGCGGGCGGCCGCTCGGCGGGGCCGGCTGCTGGCAGGCGGACACAAGCTCTTTTGTCTCCGCTCTCGCTCCCGGCACCGGCTGGGGCTGGCAGGGCCCGGAGCGGTGCAGCCACTGAGAGCCGAGCTCGCCACCGGGGCAAGCAGCCAAACCCACCCCGGCTCCTCGGGCTGTCACAGGCCCTCGCTGCACGCGAGGAAGCGTCCAGGTGGCCGGCGAAGCTTCCTGGCTGATGAGGGGTTAGGAAATGTGTGGCAATCCCCGGCAAAGTGCCCTGCCCCGTGTCCCCTTCTTGCCAGGAGACCAGGAACAGGTGAGCCCCTGCCCTCCCTGCTGACTGGGCTCCTGAGCTTCATGGCCGGGGATCCCGGGGCAATAGGCATGTAAAAGTCCCCTGGCTTTTGCTCTCCAAGGTGGGATCTACAAGAGGATGCCAAGGAGGGATCTATAGTGAGAGCAGCCACTGCTTTTGGATCCCGGTTCCTCTTGCATCCCTCCTGTCCTTCAGCTCCACTCAGATCCTTTCTGCAGAGGGGGCTCACCAGCCAGGGGCTGTGCCTCTCCTCCTTTCCCCAGGACCCTCCAGGCAGGGTGGGTCTCCAACCCCACAGGTGATATCCATGAAGGGTGGATAATGACAGGACCTGAAGAAAAAGGGGCAGACCCCCACCATGTGCATCCTTCACCTCCCTGGTCTCCCAGGGACATTCCCAGGAGCCTCCTCTCCCAGAAGCTACAGGAAGAATAGGGCCTATGAGGACTGGGAAGGACATCATGGTGAGAGCATTGAGGAGTGACCCCCAGGTGATGGGGTGGATGGCCTGGCCACCATCCAGAGCAGACTGGACTCCTCACAGAGCAGTCCCAGCCCCTTGCACGCAGGGAGCATGGCTGGGGCGGCAGGGTGTGGCAAGGCCAGCTGTGGATCAGCAGTGGCCGCAAGCAGAGCGCGGCCAAATCCCTTCTTCCCGGCATCCGGCACCAACCACCCCCTTTGCAGAAAGGCCCAAGCAGGGGAAGATGTTGCTGTTGCTCAATGACCCTGTGAGGGCCTAGGTCCTTCCAGGCGCTGCTGGAAATGGCTGGGTGACACGGCTGAGTTGCCAACCCGAAGGGCAGGCACCATCATCACCATGGTGAGCAACCTCTCATGGGTGGCACAGACGGGCCAGGTTTGCCTCCTCAAGCCTCTTAACCCATCACCAGGGCATTCATGGCTTTCCTTGTCTGGGAACACAGCTGGAGGCTTTGGGGAACCCTGGTGCTAGGGTGGAGCTCAGAGGAAAGGGGCTGTGAGGCCATTACCCACTGACCATCAGACCCCTCACCACTGCCAGTGTTGCCGGGTCGGGTGCTCCTCACTATCCCCTCCAACTCTCCCAGCACCAGCAGGCGGCTGCACCCTGGCCCCAGGCACAGGTGTTCCAACCCCAGACCACAGTCCCGGGGAACAAGCTGCCTTCCCTGCCTGGGGCAACCTGCATCCTGCCACAGGGTTAAACTCCCTAAGGAAAGGAGGGAGGAAGATAGGAAAAACAATCACAAGAATTTGTTTCATGCTGCCTGGATCCCTCCCCACACGCAGCAGTGTTTTTGGACGGCCGATTTATAATCAGCAGTGTGGAATGTTGTAAATTAAATATTTTTAAACAACTTTGCTCTCTCTCTGGTTAAACATTTCGGAGATCGCTCTTTCTTGTCTGTCTCTTGCTGGGTGGTCCCTCCATTCGCCCGTACATCTTCCTCAAACACAATTAACCATTTAGATGTTGCACAAAGGAATAGCTTATGCATACAACACCAGTCGCTCGCTGCTCCGGCGCTGGGGGAGGGAGGCAAATAAGAAGGCAGCTTCTTTTATTTTCTACTAAAAACAAAAACAAGAAAATCTCTTTTCCCTTCCCAAACTATCCCATTTTTCCTTGAATTGTAAAGGCACTGATCCAAGCTCATCAGCTGTCTTGGTCCTCAGTCCAACAATCCCCTTGCCGTCCCCCATCCCCTGAAATTCAACATTAGCATTTTAAAAGCCTAAAACATACAAGTTTATTTAGACTCAAGCTCTCCCAAGCTCTTGCTTTCCATATTTATATACACACGTATTTTAACATATATAAAATGTCTGTCTATAGGACCTGAAAGGAAGTTCCCGTCTGCCGGCCCGTCTGGGAGGCACAGGCGCGGCTGTGGACCTTGGCTCCTGGGAGATGGAGTGAAAACCGACAGGATCCAGAATCAGCCTCCTGGCTGAGAGGGAGAGAGCTTCGGTGGGCAGGCTGCTGCAGAGGTGCTGGGGTGGGGGGGTGCTGCTGGGTGCTGGTGAGCACATCTCCACATCCCCAAATTAACTCTGCAGGTGGTCAGTGAGAAGGGCCCTGTGCTCTGCGCTCCCCCATGGCACTGGGACGGGCTGGGTTGGGGCACAGTGGGCAGCCTGCAATGCCAAAGGCCCCAGCCCCAACTGCCCACTCCAAGAATCAATCCTTTAAAACAGATAACCAAAGGCCACAGGAGTGGCTGTGTGTGATGGGAGGGCGGCACTGCGGTGTCCTGGGGCTGGATTACACCACACACTGTGCAACGTGCGTCTCTCACACCACTGCTGCCGGCACAGGCGGCTCCTCTGCGAGCCCCACGTGGGGCTTGATCTCACTCTGCCCCTTACAAGACATTGGGCAGGGACCAGAGCAGCCACTGGCCCTCAGTGGGGACTTGGGCCAACGTGAAGGCAGTAAGAAAAGCCCCTGGATAACAATGGTGTTCCTCAGACCTGTGGGGTTTTATTAGGAAAATTCTTGTCTCTGGACCAGCAAAGTCCAAAGGGTGGGCAGGGGCATGGTGAAAAGCACTCTTCCCAGACAGCCAGAAGCAAGGACAGTGGGGTGCAGAAACCAGAAAGGAAGCCAGAAGGAGCATGGCTATGCACAATCAACGTTGGAAACTGAAGGCAATAAAAGATTGTCATGTTCTTCTGATCCCAACCCTGAGAGGTTCAGAAGAGTCCCATTGCTAAGGCTGCACACACAGTTTCAGCTGGATAGGTGACTGGGGGAGCCAGACCTGTGTACCTAAGACCATACATATGACTGCTCAGGCTCTGCTCTCCCCTTCATGCCCAGAAATGAAAAAAAAATGTCCTAAAAGCAAGGTCAGAGCCCAGTGCAAAGTTTTTGTGCCCATTTGGACACCATGGGGGTGGGAAGCCCACCATCGCTGGGAAAGGCTGGCTGTTTGACTTCACCTCATGTGGCTCTCCTTCCAGGGCTGCCAGGAAGATGGGAGCCATCCACTTTGGTCTGACTGCAGAAGGGCTCAGATGAGCTGCTGGTTCCTCAGAGATCCCAACAGCCACCAACAAAAGCAAACATGAACTGCTGAGAGAGGTGAGCCATGGCTCTGGGTGCCTGCAACTGCCCAACAAATGCTCTTCCCAAATGTGTGTCCTACAAATGAGCTTGGCTGCAAAAATCCTGACAAGGACCTGGCTGCAGAGCTGCTGCTGGTCGCACCCAGCTCTCATGGGAGCCAGAGTGAGGGGGCAGAGCATCAGGTGCTCCCGTTATGGTATGCCAGGGGGGCAGGACCCACAGGAAGAAGTGTGGCCAGGTGTGCACACACAGTGCTCTGCACCCACACCAACCCTGCTGCCCTGGTCACAGGAAAAGCCTTTTGGGAGCAGCTGGCAAGACACTGCTCAGGGAAAGCCAGTGGTCCTGCTAACCATCATGGCAAACTCCATGCAGGTCCAGCATGTGACAAGCCACTGCAAGAACCTTTTCACAGCAACTGTGACATTGCCAAGCAAGTGTTCAGTATAAGTCTGTCCAGAAAGAGCCAGCACCTACAGAGCTGGAGAACTTTCATCTCCTTCAGATAAATGTTGCCTATATAGCACCACTTTGATGCCAGTAACACCGTGATGGGCACAAGCTGTAATGCTCGTGTAATGCTGGGTGAGACAGAGCAGCTCATTTGTGTCTGAGAGGTGTCCCATTCCTCAAGGTTGGTGAGCAGCCTGTACCAGAATGTCTCTGACCTGGGATCAAACAGTCACATCCAAAACTACCTGGGAACAGAACTTGATGTCTTCAGTCACCTCCCCAGTTTTCTCAATGACTGTAACATCACTCAGTTTGTGAAGTAGCCTGACCCAACCCATCACCTGCTCACCTGATGATGACAACAGTGTGGAGGCCAGGTTAGATGAGGAAGGGTTAACCTCTCAGTGCCTGCCTTGGGATTCCTGAAGGCCCTATTATCCCGAACTGTTTTTCATAATTACTGCCACACACGTAGACTACATCAAGAGTGAATCTTCACTTTGATAATTTGTGCTGTGAAATCTCACTTTGGGATCTACTTTTATCTCACACCAAACACCTGCAGGTCGTAAAAGGCGAAAAGGAAAAGAAAATGCCTCAAATCCCAGCCAGGTTTTCAAGTGTCAGAGAACACTAAATTAATGCTAAATTCTAACTGACACAGTAAAGAGCCCCCCACCCTCTTCTTAAATTAGCTAAACAAAAGGACTGAGACTTTAACATATAATTAAGGCACAAGGAGGTATAACTGTAGCTGCTAAACAAGGCAATGCAGACTTTTCAGAAATTAAGATGTATCCTAAAAACAGAGGTGGAGAAGGTTTTGTGTTTCAGCAAAAGGACTCAAAGTCCCCGCAAACCTCTCATGGCTTTGCCAGCCTTCTGGTAAAATGCAAAGCCAGGTAATTACACCCCACTCTGCTTCTGTTTCTACACACCCAAAATGGAGCCTCTCTCCCTTGCCGCACACAGAGACAAGAACTCTCTTTAATTAACCTTTGTAAAGCCTCTGCGATCCTTGGATGAAAAAGCCTTCGTACCTTAGGAACATGTTTGCGCACATACGTGAGACAAACCTCCAGCACAAAGCTGGAGCTGAACTGCAGTGCATTTCTTCTCTGCAGCTTGTCACAGGCCTTGAAGCTCATCCTTACCCGTAGTTTCCATTCCAATCCAGTCCTTTAGAGGAAGGATTTTGTTTATGAAACTCAGGGAATGTCTGGATTATAATCTCTCTCCTGTCAAATTAACTAGGAAATGGTAACTCTCCTCAGGGGTCACAGATGCCCATGAAGCACACATTTAACATTTAACATTTATCACTTCAGTTAATGAAATACCGTCCCCGCCAGTTGCTGTAAGCACCTCTGGATGTCAAACTGCCAGGGGCAGATAAATGCCCCGTTCAATCCTGCTACATTCTAATAAACAGCTTTTAGGTAGGAACTTGTGTCCAATTTATAAACATTAAAGAACAGCTTGTGTTTCAATCCCATCCAGGTGCTTTACAATCCTGGCACAGGACCTGACTACAAGGTTGTGCGTTTCACATTTAACATGAGCGACTCATCTCAGTGACACAGGTACAGTCATCCACAGATCATCCAAGTGTGGGGAGAGACCTCTTGTCTGGGATTAGGAACAGTGGACTGACAGGAAGAACCATCAAAATAAGGCAGGGACTACCCAGTGTTTACATCTCATGCCTCCATGCTCCACCAGCCCTCACATACTTGCTTTTGGGCAGGATTTCAAAGTATCAGACCAAACTCAGCCCTGATGGAAATGGGTGCCAAACTCTTCAACAGCCTTACAGCGGAGAAGAGGCACAGATTAAACACTTCTGTGCTGTGGGGCAGCATCGTGAGAGACAGTGAGGAGGAGGAGGCTGGCAAAGCTGCCGGGCTGCAAAGAGCAGCCGGCACTGCCGCTGCTCTCGCTGTCTGCCTGCTGTGTTGATGAGATGCACAAGCAGCATCCTGAGCAGTTTCTCCCAGGCTCAGGGACGGTGGTGCAGGACTGCAGGGACGTGGTTTACACCACAGGGAGGGCGGCTAAGTCATTCTTTGGAGTGGGCACAGTCTGTGTGGTCCCCACTCTCCCTTCTGCTGGAAAAGTACAGTGCGTTGGCCGGGCGCGCAGGAACCGATATAACCCGGCACAAACCCGCGCGCATCCCAATGAGGGGGGAGGGGCTGACGGACACTCCGCTCTGCAAATACTTCTTTATTAAGACATAAATATAAAGCTGAACAGGAAAGGAGCAATGACAGTGTAAACCATGCCAGTACTGATCTGTACAGATGATCTTACGATGCTTGAACATCTGGTTCTGCTGCTGGTTTCCATAAAATCATCTTTAAAAGCTACTCGGGTTATATCTCCATCAGCTGTTCGGTGCCCACAATGACTTCATTAACATGTTTGGCTGAAAAGAGAGAGGGAGGAAAAGAAGAGCAATTGAGTTTTGCAACAGAGCTTCAGACCTTGCATTTTTCAAACCTGCAACTTTAAAACAAATGAGAAAAGCAGATTCTGGGGAACTCAAACAGAGATTTGCAGGACTCCAGCGTCTCTCCGACAGTATCCCACACACATGGTGAAAGCCTAAACAACTGACTAAACATCAGGAGATTTCCCTAATGAGAGTTTTCACATGTATGTGTCACTGATAAACAAGAGAGGCCCTACGGAAGTCACAGCTGCTACTGACAGGTGTACACCTAGGTCAAGGCAAGGAACCATCAACATCCAACATGAAGATTAGACATTAAATTAAAGATCAGTAATCCACCCTGGCTCTAAAGAGCACTGTCTGCCCCAAACTGCTTGGAGGCTGGGAAGGAAAGGAGCTGCTCAGCACCAGGGGGCCATCACCGAGGCAGTGTGAGATCCTCTCAGCAATCTCAACTCAGCCCTGGCAGCTTAAAAACAAGAACTTTTTTTGTGTTTTTTTTTTTCTTTTTTTTTTAATTTAAACCTGACTCTCCTGTGAAGCAAATTTGTTGGAGGGGCAATTTCTGCAAGGTCACTCCTTTGCCTGTTCCCAGGAGCTTTGCACAGTCCCAGTGGACACATTAATGTGCCAATCCCTGCCCCGGCACTGTTAATGCACTGTACTGAAAGAGCCTTCCCTTTAAAATGCAAAATCAGCTTGTCAGGGAAGGACTGCAAATAAAGGATCTAAAGCCAAAATAATAAAAACACACAACTGAAAGCCCAGTGCCTAAAAACCCCAACCATGTGGCCTCAGAGCATGACACAAAGCTGGTGTGCTCAAAGTGGGTGTCCTCAGGGTACTGTGGGGGAGGTGGTGAATCTAAACTGCTCTCCAGGAGCTGGACACCTATTCAGGTGGAGCTCAGGTGGTGTGTCCCATGCCCCTAGGCTCTTCATCTTACCTCCTGCAATTAGGAATTACAACTGGCTCTGGAGCCTGGGATAAAGTGTCAAGGCCCGTGAGGGGCTGGGATGCACCAATGGAGGCTCTGGTGTCTCCCACACCTTACACAGTAGTGCAGGTAGATAGCCAAGGGTGATGGAAATGATGAGTTGTGTTTTATTTACCCACCTAAAACTCCTCCCCTCAGGGGAGAGGATCTTGCAAGACTGCTGCAAAACAACAAATATGCCACTTTAGCTAAGGGAAGAAATTTCTGGCAATCCTCAGAGTGGCTGGGCAAAAACGGTGCTTCTCTTGGTTTAAAATTCAAGATGCAACCTTTGTACCATGCAAAGTATTGCTCCAGTAAATGTTTGATCAAATTCTGCTCTATGAACTTCAAGGTGTTTTGCACTGTGGCAACTTCTCACTACAACCTCAAACCCACAATCATGGATCATATGCAATCTTCTCAGCCTGAGGAATGGGTGAGCCATACCACTTCCTTTCAGACACTTTGTGAAGGCTAAAATAAGGAGACAAAAGGGCTGCTTCTCATCTGCAGCATCAGACTGAGACACTTAGCTCTTGCTCAGGGTAGTTATCGTCAACTGATAATTAGTCCTGGAGCCTCACAGTAACATCCTAGAGCTCAATCTCCAGCACTTTGGGCATGATGATCAGAGGTGGATGCAATGCTCAGGAAAATGAGGGGCTGACTGTACAAGTGCCAGGTGCAAGCATGATGTAGGTAGCACCACACAACTTCTCCAGCACAGCTCTTGCCAATAGCCCCAAGTCCAGCCTTCAGCACCTCTCTCCTCCCGTCCTGGACCCCACACAGCCTTGCCAAGGTACCTCAAATCCAACCTGCAGCATTTCTTGCTATAACATTCCTCACTCCCAACAACTTTCCCAATATATCTCAACAGGCCCTGTAGCAACTCCTGTGACTCCATTCCTGAACCTCCTCCAAGCAGACTACCTATCATGTTGATTTCTATGATGTGAATAAGACCCTGGCTACCATCCAGTGAGAGTAATTACATTATGCCTCTGCAGATTAAACATGCCTTCATCTAGGCTTATAGAGAGCCATGTCAATTTATGGTTCTATATATAGGTTATCTGTAGGAATACTTTTTAATAAAGAACTTCTTGCTTCATTTCAGACAGCATCCTCCACAGTCCTGAATGTGCAGAACTGGGATGGGTCCTGTCACATACCTTGCTGCAGAGGTGGTACCAATTATTTGTATTTTGCACTGACATGCATGCAGCAGCCTTATCGTGTCTTGTATTTTACACCTGATGAGTTCAAAATGCTTTTTGAGAATGTGTGAGTAAGAGAATTCCTGTTTTACAGATGGGGAAACCGAGGCAGCAGTGAGTTTAGGGAGCTTAAACAGCCAAAGCCACATGGGAAATTGGAGCCTGCATTCCCTCATCTCTCATCCCTCTGCCTGTTTCATCTCTTCCTTCATCCCTGTGGCCCAGATTCCCTGAAGTGGGCACACATAGTATGTCACTGCTACCTCAGACTCATATGAAATCACCAAACTGATTTCTTCTTGTAAGCCTTAAAGAAAATACATGAATCTGCCTGTCTAAAATCCGCGAGAAAGTTTTTAAGTGATAAAGGGAATGGGTTTGCTAGAAACAAAGCCCCATTCCGCACCCCAAGGGGATGTGATAGGCAGATAAGGATTCACCCTGCTTCCCTCTTCCATTCCCAAAGCCCTTCTTGTGGAGCGAAGGGAATTCAGACTCAGTGTGTGTGCCAGAGAGCTGAGCTGTGGATAGCGTTTCATTATCAGACGTGGCTGCCAGTTGCCAGTGGCTCTGGCTGGTACCAGCAAGCTCAGTTCCCGCAGAAACTCTGCCTGAAACTCTGGGGGAGGAGGGAGAAGTACCTCACATGCTTTGCTGTTCAGCTCCCTTTCTACTTCCCCAGCTCCCCATTAGGGATTTCTTACCAGGCTGCCTTTTATCTGACACTGGCAGGGTTACAGATGCATTCAGCCCACAGAGAAAGAAGACGGATTAGAGAAAGGACTTTGAGAAAGCCTTAAGAGTTGGACTCCTCAACCTCAAATCATGTTCAACTAGATCTTCTCAGATTGGGAGCATCTGGTGCTAAGCAAATCCAGAGCTGATCAACACATTCAACCTCCTGATTAGCACTTTGCTTCAACTTGCTGACGCAGCCCAGTCTGAAGTCAGCCTGGGTGCTTGAACCGAGTGTCCACGGAGACTTTACTGAGTGTAAATCAAAAACCTGTCACTCGTTATATATGCGTTCCTGCTTGGGAAGACATTTGTTTACATATACTGTACACTAGCCCCTTAAAAACATACGCACAAGGCGAGCTAGAGAGCAGAGCAGCTTTTGGGGCTTGGCTAAAAACAAATTGTAATGCAAATAAACAGAGGGGCGGAAATGACTGCGCAGCCCAGCACAAACCCCACCAGCAGGCTGGGGGCCGGGGACCCAGCGCTCCCCAGCCTTCCTGGCAGGTTCCTGCCAAGCCGCTCACAGAAAGGGGATGCCGGAGCATTCCTTTAAAAGCCATGTGAAAGCATCTCCTTGTTGTTTGCTCAATTAGCCCCAGACAGATTGCTGCTGCTGCTGCTGGTGGCAACGCTGGGTTGTAAAGGAGGAGGGGAAGGAGGGGAAAGGGAGGAAAAAAAAGAGGAAAAAAAAGGGTTAGGGCCTAGGCCCAGGACCACCACGAAGTTTCAGCCCTCAGGGGCTCCAGAAAACGTTCAGTTTACTCACTCAATTACATACACTGTTTTATAAACCCTTTAAAATAAAATAGAAAACAGTCCCTGGCACAGAATTACTGCTCTATTATACAGCAGTGATGAAAGCCACTGCTGTGTATTTGCTCTCTTTAAAGCAAGAGATAGTTTAACTTAAAAAACTAGGCGGGGGGAGGGGTGGCTGCAGAAACGCATGCACGAAAACACGCTGTGGGTGGTTCCCACCACATTCACCCAGGACAGAAAGGATCAGAGAGTAGGAGAGAAGAGCAACTTGTCTCTGCAGTGATGGTTGGCTCTGGAAAAGCAGCCAGGTTAAGGCGGGGGGGGGGGGGGGGGAACTAAAGGGGCTTAAGGGGATGGGAAGCAGCTGAAGCTTGACTTTGGGAGGCTGGAGGGTGTTTTAAATTACATGTACAGATAAAGAAGGGAAGCAGGTGATGGGAGCTGATTTGTTTGTGTTTACAGAGCAGTGGGACTTTCCAGTCAAGGCCTGTTCTCTCCTCAGCCAAACTTTACTTACATGATCACTGGAGACCAGGGTGACCACGCTGCGGCCCCAAAGGCCAGGCGTGTCTCACAATTTCTCCCAAGTGCCAGGCCAGTCCCACTGTGCGGGCATCAGTTGAGCCCATGGGTCCCCAGCAATGATGATCCCCCATGAGCTGCATGTTCCAGCTGCTCCCAGGGTGGGATGTGCAGCTCACCCCAGGGGTTGGTGGTAGCCTCAGGCGGATCAGTTCTGGCCCACAGCTGGTGCCTCTAGCCCACAGAACAGGCAGGCAGTAAAGATCCTACTTCTGCCTTATGTCCAACAACCACCAGTTCTCAATGCTGGTGGCCCCAATGGTTCAGCTGAGATCTTTTCATATTTCAACCAAAATTAATCCCATTGCTCTCAAATCCTTCTGGGGAATAGATGTGTCTTTAGAGTGCAAAGGTAACAGTGATTCAGTGCCCAATAAGAGATGGCTTTACTGGAAGAGCAGATAGACTGAGAGAGTGAAGGAACAGGAGAGAGATGTATGGGAAAGTGATCAGTCAGGGTCTTAGAAGAAAAGTTAGTAAAGGGAAAAGGAGACCCAGGGATGCACCTAAGATAGCAAGCTCCTTGGGGAGGGGGACATGCTTGAAGTCCTTGTACTAGGATAGAGTCCTAGCAAAGTGTGTGAAAAGGGATTGGATTATATCCATCAGTGTGCTCCCTTGGGCTATCACCCCCTCACACAAATGCAAGCAGACATCTCAAAACAGCAGTCTGATTGCTCATATCTTAACTTCATCGTATGATCGCAGAGGTGCCATATTTGCCTGCAGCACTGGACACAAGTCCTCTTCCCTTCTCAGCATACACTGGGGTGTTCTTCCTGGCTCTTTCATGTGGCTGAGCTCTAGCAGAGCAGAAGTGGTTATTTTCTCTGTGTGGAGCATGTAAAAATATTTCCACAAGGTTATGAACTGCAGCCTTATGGGTAGACTTCATATCTGCACGCTGCGAATGTGGCAGCACATTTAACCTGCTCACTCAGGAAGCCTGAACTTCCCTGGCTGGGAATGACAACATGCACAAGTGTGACAGTCCCCAGCGGAAGAGGGAAGGACAAAGCATCGCTGGATGGATATTCTAGGGAAGTTTTATGCCACTGCTAAGGCCAGAACTCATAAACCATTTTTATACAACTTGGAAAGGAGGCTTATTAGGATTAGTTAGCAATATAGTCACTGCGTAGTCTCTGAAACAAAAATGTCAACTATTTAAGAGATGCCTGTTTTAACTGCCAACAATATCTTTGTCACGGACATTCAGTAGTTAAACTAATTCAGGGAGAAATCTTACCAATCTCTCAGTTTTGCTATAAATTCACACCATTCCTACATCACCTCCAGCTCATTCTGCACCCCTGTGCACAATATACATGTGTGCACTGTTTAGTCTGTGTCTGTTCTTCATGAGCTTTCATAACTCCCATCTGCACAGCAGCATGCTTTCTGATCCCAACCCTGTGTCGTGCTAAGTGTTTTCAGTTCCTGAAGACTGCACCAGGAGGTACTCAGCATCTTGCAAGAGCAGATGCTCGTCCCTTACTTGAATGCAGTGAGAGCTTTAGAAAGTCTCTCAGTTCCTTTCTGTCCCTATCCTGTTAAATCCTGGCTCATGTGAAGCCACCTCACAAGCAGGGAGCCATTCACATGTGGAGGTTTCATAAAATGTACCTGCCTTCAGAGGATGACATTAGAGTAAAATGTGCTCTTTGGCCCTCATTAAAATAAAACAATTTTATTCTGTTTCATTGAGAAGTCCTGGGATTCCAAGCTTGGAACGGGACTTGGAAAATTATTTGAAACGGGAGCCAGCCCTTACTGGATATGAGCCTTTTTCTTTTCTTGTGAGAAACCACACAGTTTTGGCTATGTGATAAGCCTTTGAAAAAACTCTGAAGTTTGCACATGTTCTCAGGAGGGCAGCTAAAACTCCAGAGACTTCAGCAAGCATTCTTGACCATGGAGGTGCAGGAGGAAGGCAGGGCTTCCTCCAAGCTGAATGGACCAGTGGAGCATTCTGTACAGAACCACTCCCCTCCTGTGCCCAGCATGAGCCTGCCCAGGCATGAGAGAAAGGGATGCAATCCAACTGAAAGCAGTCAGGGAATGAGTGCCAGATAAAAAAAGGAGCATGGGACTGTTAGGCAAGGGGACTGGAAATAGCAGCTATGGTCAGACCTGAGGAGGTGTCAGCTGGGTGTCTGGAAATAACTGAGTAAGAGAGAAAAACAGGAGTCTCTATGGGAGAAAGACTAAGAAAAAAAAAAAAACAAAACAAAAAACCAAAGAGAAGGTAGGATTGGGATGAGCCTGGTGCAGGTAGGACATAGATCTAGTTGGAGCCCCATGTTTGATGCTGGCAATAAATATGCAAATAAAACATCCCTGCCCAAATGACAACAGAGATAAAGCAAGGGATAAGGTGGTGAATTTTATACCAATTTTGCTAGTTTTATACATTGTGTGTTTACTGTCTCTCTTCTTGGTGTTGCTTTGAAGAAAGGTTAGGCCACTTCACCTTGAAGCAGGGTTAGGCTGCTTTACCATATATGCTTGTTCCTGGCTAACCAATACCAGATGTATTAGGTTCTCCTGGCTGAATGTGGCTGAGAGACTCCTTTGGGAGCGGTACTTAGTGACTCCAGGCTCATCTGACTCCTTGACTGGCCCATCACCAGCAGTCCTTCCCTCTAATCCTACTTCACTGAGCACATGCTGATTTTGAGCTCCTTTTTAAAACCAGGTTTATCAAAAAGGCTGCAGTGTAATCTTAATAACTGTCTTCAAAACAGTGATTGAATGCTCTGTGCAATGATGTTCCTTCAGAATGCTGTCTGCCATTTCCTATTCCTCTAAAAATTACTGCCTTTTTCTTAGGTACCAACATGTTTTTCAAACTGCTACCTGGTGAGGTAGCTTTGACAAAACCCATCTGTTCATTCTCTGCTAGCAAATTCCTTTAAATATCAAAGAGGAAGGAAAGTGGATGCTTCCAAGGCATGGTAATAAAACCAGCAGGTGAATAGTAGGGCTCTCAGGAGGCATGGCTTGCAAATCCAGAAGTTAAATAAAACACCATACTTTGACTTCAACAGAGACATTTAAAAATACTGTCTCTGGCCAGTTCTGTGACAGGGCTGAAGTCAATGCAGGACTGGGACAACGCTGCTGGCAGTTACCTGCACTCCTGTGTTTCCAATTTTCTTTTTAGTTTGAAAGTACCAAGTTGCCTCTGATCTACCCCTGTAACTTGTGTTGGAGTATACCCTCTGTTTAGGTGTCCAGAGATTTTCCAAGCCCATTATTAAGTGATGAGGTCTCCCACCATGTCCCCAGGGAGATTATCCCACAGTCTACCAGACCACATCGTTAGGAAAATGCTCCAGATAGCCAACCTAAATTGTGTTTAATTCAATCCCATTACTCCCAGCTGTACCATTTGGACCACCCTAAATACACCCATATATTATTCTGCAGAAGGAGAAGGATGAGAGCTGGTTTAAGTTACGTTTGCCTATCATTTGTGGTAGCTGCTCTCCTGCCATCCTCCTTGCATGGGACTGGAATTCATTTTATGAAAGGAGGTCAGTGCACCACTGGCTCAAAGAGCTCTTGTACCCCAAGATGCCTGGGCAGTGTGGCCAGGACTCATACGGAGAGGGAGCACACAGCCAGTTCTGCAGCAAAGTCAACTGTGGGATCTGCTTGGGGCTGTGTAGGATGATTCAGGGATATTTCTACCTCTGATGAATCCTGGCTGATGTTCTGGAATAAGGGACTGCTATATTTTTATTTTTTTAATGTTTCTGGGAAGGTGTATGAGTTTTGCTGAGGAGGTTTCTACTCCCAGAAACTGGAATGTGTAACTCCCAGACTAGGGTCAGCAGCCAGCAGCTACTGCTTATGTCTGCTGAAGGGTGATCAGCTTGCAAGAAAAGGTGGCTCCTTCCCAAGAGAACTAGTTTTTTTCTTAACCCCACCATGGAGGCTCAAGTTTGAAGAGGGAAAAGTTACCAAACAGAAAGACACAGCCAAAGTCTTGATGAAGGAGGCAACATGGAAACAGACATACAGGGCCACACCAAAAGCTTGGCACAAGATAGAGGAAGTCTTGGGCAGTGGAAAGGAAGTCATGACATGCTTTCACAGTGAAAAAGAGAAGACCCAGTTTACTACAGGACCAGTCAAGGTCAGAAGAGACATGCTGGGCTGGAATGACTCCATGGTGCAGGAAGTAAGTCATGAACTTCGCAGACAGATCCCAAACCACCAAGGCAAACCTGACCCCCAGCCCAAAAAAATTCTAGAATGGTTAAGAAACTGAGGCAGGAAAATGAACTGAGGCTTTACTATTTTTTCTTGCTCAGCATAATGGTGTATTTATAATCTACCTGAATATGTCTCTGCTAATGTCAGTCGTACATTTCTAAACAATTTAACTAGAGGGCCCTCAGCCTCTAGTTAACCCCAAAGTGGTTTAAGCTTTAGAAAGGGGAGCAGCAGACTCTCAAGAATAGGTAAATGATCCATGGGGACAGCTCTGCTACTCTCCCTGCAAATACATCTACAGACCCTGAAAAATATTCAGACAAGGATGACAAGGACAATCAAGAAGAAAGACCAGTTTTCATTCTACAATCAACCAGACTAGGATCTGCATTCTGGAAGATACTTCTGAAGTAATTGTGATCAAGGTCAAAGGGTGATATTTCTGTTTGGTATCATCTACTAAAGAAATCAAATATATTCCTATTTCCTAAAATACTAACTAAACCTACACCTTGTGTCCTCATAGTTCACACTGCAGGCTAACAACCAAACGTGACCCAATTCATCTCTCTGGTGATTCATGCAGATGTGTAGATGCAGCACTTAGGGACATAGTTTAATGGTAGACTTGGCAGCACCAGATTTATGGTTGGACTTGATGATATGAAAAGGACTTTTCCAACCTAAATAATTCTATGATGGGGGGCAATGAACTCCACAAAGGACACTGATTCAGACTGGTGTGATGGGCAAAGCTATGAGTAAACACAACCCCACAGAGACCAAAACCACAGTGAATCCACTGTGTTACCTACAGTATCAGAGACTTGCAACTGCAAGATCAATACTTTGTTTCCACGAGTCCTTTTTACTCTTAGTTTCAATTTAAGGAAAATTTGTCATATGCTAAGCTGACAATAGGTTATGCTATACTACATTACGTTCAAACCCTGCTCTGTATCAAGACACTTAGAATTGGGAATCCACCCACAAAGACAAAGCAAGCAAATAAATCCTGATCTGACTAAATAACTTCACATGGAGCCTGCAAAGGAACTCACTTTTGTCCTCAGTCCACACACTGGAGCAGGGATCTGCCAAACCCTAACCATAAATATTCATTAAAAAGCCTCTGCTTGGGATGCAGTCACTGAAACAGCCATTTCCTGCCCATTATCTCTTAGGGCAGGAAATCAACAGTTGCACTCATGCGGTTACCACCGAGCCCTCACCACGCGCGCTCCCACTGGATTGGCTGAGCTTGTATCAATGAGGGCCACGTAGCTGCATCCTTTCTGAAGCCCCAAAACAGCACTTTCATGGCAGTAAAGCAGATCTGAACGTGGCCGCCCTTGCATTTCATACTGAGCACAGCAGCTCCTAATATGATGTTCCACCTTGAGCTTTTGCTTGAAGCAAAGAGAATGGGAGCATACTGGCACTGTGGGTTGGAAGCATCTACAGAGAAGGATGTTTGTGTGATCAATAATTTGCCTGCTTTGCCTGTCACTGACAAAGATTACTAGTCAAAATAATGGCTCCTTCTGCTGAGGACAACCTCAGGCTGATCTAATTGTGGTCTCTGGGAAAAGACTGTCTCAGCACCCAAGCTTGTTCTTCATAAGAACAACAGAGCTTTGCTGCCAACTTCAGAGGAGCAAGCCCCTGAACTTATGCCAAGAAGCTGTACTTTCCATGAAAAACAAATCCTGATAATATAGGACACTCCACTGTAGAACTGCCACAGTTTACTAGCACTTCATGAAGAAGCAGGAGTTCTGAAAAAGTTCTGAAATTTATTACAAATGCACAGTAAATACAGCTATTCAACCTACCTTTGGTTTCCAGCCTCTGATCACTTCCAATCAAACAGTCCTTGATGTCTGCACCCTTCTCTATCACAGCATTATGACAAATAACACTGCTCTGAAGACAGCACCTACAACATAAACAAAAGCAAAGTAAGAAAATAATTTAAATGACAGGTAAAAAACAAAGGTATCCACTGGAATATCTAATGATTCTGTGACATGATCCTGTAAGTAGGTTCAGTTCAGCTCTTTTCTCAGAAACTCCTTTTGATCCTCACATCCATTTGCTGGAAAAACTTAAATTCCAGGTGTCAGACTGGGTTTGCAAAAAAGTTTGCAGTTTTACCTCCTGTTAGAAGAGCTTTCCTCTACATTTCCTCAACAGAATAAATACTTAACTGAATAAATAAAGACTTGGGATCAAGTCTTGGATTTTCCACAGTCAGTCTGGGTAACTGTGAGGGTGGCTTCTCTGCTCAGCTCCCCAGCTAAAACAGGAGCAGCAGCCCAGTCTTTCTCTGTAAATTTTGCTGAGCAGTTTTATACATTCCAGCTTGTCAGGAACTAAGAAAAGGTGGAGAGAAGGGGCAGATCAATAGCTCAGCTGGTTGGCTTTGTTCATATTACATTCAAGCACCCAAACATGATTATTCCAGTACTAAACCAATGAAACCCACACTAGACCTACACTACCTGCCGTGGGTATCTGCACGCTAATGTTGCCTTTGACACCACTAAGTCTGAAATGCTACACAGGATGGAACTTTAGCAAAAGCCACCTTATTCCAAAATGTATTTGAATCTGTAATAATCAGCTTTCAAATCTGCCAATCCCACTGTCCAGAGAGGAAAGGAGTTCAGAGTCCAATTGCTGGGTTTGTAACTTCTCTGCTGAGAGATTCTGAGCTACTGCATTGCTCTGTGCCCCTTCTTCCTGTAAGCAGGCACTTGTCAATCTTCACTAGTATCTGTGACGTGTCCTGAAATGCTGGTCCCTCAGCATGATGAGTCGTGTTAAACAGCATTAAATGCAATTTCTTTCAAGGCTAGAGAGAAGAAAATAGCTGTGAATCAAATTATTTCTTATTTTCATACGTGCAAAGGTAGATAGGAGTCACTGAAGGACAGAAGACACAGCTAAGATATATCTAAAAATACTAACACTCATCAAAAACAGCTGATTGGGAAGAAGGTATAAGCAAGATCTATAACCCTGGAGAGATGAGGGTAATCTGCTGCCCCTAGATAACCCAATATTAATCGTAGTGTGAACCATAGCATCTCATATCTGCTTCCCAATATTTCTGTCAATATTAAATACAGTAACTGTGAATATTATCAGTCCAACAACTGATCTCTATCAAAACCAGGAGTTTTTGGCTTAAATGACCTTCTGCACAGTGAGTTGCACAGTTTAATGACCTGCAGCCATTCCCCAACTTGGTTACAGGCACCACCACTACTCTCTGCACTAGTGAAGCTGACTGCAGTGCACCATCAAGCTGCAGAACTGTTAGCCTGGAGTCTGAACTAACAGAGGGGTTTTGGTTTCAGGTCAAAGCCCTGAGCCTCAACTCTGTATTGAATGGAGTGCTAGTCAGCTGAGCTCCTCAGAAGTGTGAAACATCGATCCTCACTCCAGACCACTGATCCCAAAATTAATTCATAGTATTTTCCTGCTCACACAACACTATTATCTAGAACAAAGAATTTATCATTAAACATATTACAATTCTGTTGCTTGTTGTGAGTCAGAGCAGAAACCATCTGCCCCACAAAACCACCATTAATTCTGCAGGAGCAAAAGCAATAAAACTGGACCTCAGTTGCAGTGGTTCACAGTTACAACCCCCCGTGAACAGACTGTCCCCTCTGAACAATTATTCTTTTACCTCACTTAAACTCCCCCTCTGCTGACCTATAAGGAGGCAATATGAGCAATTATTCTACAAGCAACCAGCTCAGGTTGCTTTGGCAAGGTTTTTATTAACATGTTAATAAGATAAAAAGCGGCAAAGATACACAGCAGACCCCTGCCTGTCTTTGCTCTCACACTGTCATGATCTGCTTCCCTTCCAATAGCCTCGTGTGCCCGCACAGCGGCTCAGCCATTGTCCTGTGCAACAGCAGTTGCTGAGAGCAAGAGCAACTTGGCATTTATGCCAGGGTAGGGAAGGGATCAGTGGAAGCAGGACTGCCCACCGCTGCCATCCTGACTTAGCTTTCAGCAACACTAGCAAAGGGAATGGGAGAAGTTGCTCATTTCCCACTGAAATGGCTCCTATCCAAAACGTGCGCTCCAGCATACCTCCTCCTCTGTTGCTTTGAGCCAGTCAGATGAAAGCTTTCCCCTGCAAACTTTCAGGTTCCCACCATCTATCACTTCTCCTGAGCAAGAGAGCAGCTGTGAGTGCATTACACCTCTCAGCATTACCCTCATGCAGGAGGATATTCCCTAAAAGAGGGGATTTAAGCTGTCGGTCTGGAGTTCAGGCTGGAGAATACTGCCTGTGTGTTCAGAGCCTACTTGAGCACAGGCTTTCAACTCCCCGAGAAAGAATAGCATTGTAACCAAGAAACTGCTGATGACATTAACATCAAAGATAATGGGGGTTCCTGCCAAACCATTTTCTGGGAGGGACAGGCCAGGGAACCAAGATGAACTTGTCTGTGCCAGGTGCTTGCAAATCAACCCTTCCCTGGTGCCAGGGTAAAACAAAACCCAGGAACTCCACTACCCCAGGAGTTTCTTAAAACTTATAAACCCAACCAACTGCAGAAGTTTTAAAGCCATACAACGCTCAGATTACCCCAATCACACAAACCAGCAGCAAATCCGGCTTTTATTGCTCAAGTGGAACAAAACTTCAAGAGATAAAAACACAATTTGTGGGTGTTCCCTTCACCCGCTGACAGATGTAACACAGCCATTTTGAAACCACTTGTAAATGCCTTTTTTTCTTAAAAAAAAAAGTTATAAAGCCTGCCAAGAGAAGTATTTTGTGTGTTTATTTAATTTTTACTATTTTTTTTCAAGTTGAAGAGTAGGGAATAAACTTTTATTCTCTTACAGGGTAAATATCAGATCTCAGGGCACTGCTGTAGTCTCCTTGGCTAAACTGCCACCACAGTTCCTGCCTGCTGTAACAATTAGGTGCTATTAGCCCTCAAAGGTGCTCTGACAGCATCCAGCTTCATCAACTCTGGTGTGTGTGCGCATACGCACACATTGATGTACTGCTTTATAATGCAAACCATATTTTTTTTTCCCCTGAAAATGTAGTATATTTTTAAACTTTTCAGCACAGTGAAAACGGATATCTCCTGACCTTAAAATCCAAAGAGCATGTTCAAACCCACAAGAGGAACTAATTTGGGGCATTTGATTTACGGCTGAAATTTCAATTTGAATTTGTTTTAAGTGCAATCACAAACTGAAAGTCTGGCAGCTGGGTGTTTTTCAGAAAATAAATAAAAATATTCAGTGTGCGTCTGCATTCTAGAGAGAGCATTTTACAAGCCCAGTCCTGTAGTGGGAACAGATGTAGCTAAGCATTAATTTGTTCTACAGGTACAACGTGCAAATGGGAGCATATGAGAGAGTGTGCGCCTCCGTCTGTGTCTGTGTGTCCGCTACGTGCCTGCATCTGAGAGACAGAGCCTGACTTTGGGGTGGGTTTTTTTGAAAGTGAGAGAACAAGAGCAAAAGGAGTAGTGGCCAAGGAGGCATGCGGGGATTACAAGGATTTAGGTCTTTAAACTGCAGACCACCTAACAAGATCACTCTGAAATGCCACTAATTTCAGTTAAGGCCACAGACCTCCCTTCCTCTGCCCTCCCTCTCTCCCCCATTGTAAACAACTAATCCCAGCAGAAAACAACAGAGAGCAAAATGTACACACATTCTGCAACATTCCAGGTCCTTCTTTATCTTTTATTTATTTTTCTAAAAGGTCAGCGTATGTATGGAGGGAGGGGGGAGGGGAAGAAAGCCAAAAAAACCTCAAGTCCATCTCTTGTGTGGGCTTGAAGGAAGCTGGGAGAAAGCAAAGTCCAAGAGCACACAATATGGAGCTTTTATAGCACAGCAATTCCTGGACTCGGCTTACTTTCCCCTCCCTCTATTTGTGGCAAAGTCACATAGCTTTAAACCAAAGGACAGGGTGGTCGATTACATCTGAAAGAAATGTAAAGAATTGGGAAAGAATTCCATCTCCTGTCGAAATTATAAATAAGGAAGTATTAATCCCAGAGACAGGCTGATTTATGCAGCCCTGGAACTGCTGACTTTCAGCCCAAGTATCGGTCTATAAATCAAACTCTTAAATCAAGTGTGTCAATCGCTGCAGCACTGTGATACTCAGGCAAAGCAAGGCACCTACCACTGAAAGCAGGAAGATTGCCAGGGGACTGAGGTGCCGTACCCTCCTTAATTTTCTAAAGTGTAAATCTGAGATCAAACATCCTTTGGGGGAACGGGAAATCAAAATACGCAATGCTCAGCACACCGGGAGCAGGCAGCAGGAGTCCAAGACACAACCCCTAATTACAGGCTACCCACTGATTATTTAGGACTCTGTGATTAAAGTGATGAACGCTCCTGGGAGAAAGGGGCTTAAGTAACTGAGGTCAAGACCTCAACTGCAGCTCTCGCCCTGGTTGTGCAAGCTTAGAAAGGTATGAATGTCACAGGTTTGCCTTACAGCAAATCTCCTGAAATGCCAATGGAAGTTATCCAGGCCTGGTACTTTAATCCAATTGTGCCAAAACCCTGACATAATCTTTGTTGGGCAGCAAAGCAAATGAGGTGTCTATAATGCAATGCTTAAAACTGTAGACTCACAAGAAAGAAAGCCTGGAGCACAAAGCCTAGGACAGCCTGTTGGTACTGCTCTGCCGTGCCAAGAAGTCGGGTCTCTTGCGCCTCCAGATGAGCTACGAAACAGAGAGACTGATGCGAGAGTTAAAAGCAAAGGGTGACGTGCCTCAGCAGCTACTTTGCTGACTGAGGGGTAACAGATGTGAATTCCCCTGGGAGCAACATCCCCTTCTGCCCTGACCAACAAGATAACAGCCACCACAGACACCTTAACAACACTAAGAGGTAGAAAGGAGTCAGGGAGAGTTCTAAAACCTATCAGTAACCCCTGAAGGAATCCCCTGCTAGCTAGTGAGCTGGTGGCTAGGACTCATGATCACAGGAGTGAGGCACAAAGACCATGGAAAAACAGGGGAGAGGCAAAAACACTATTAGGGAACTTGGAAACCTAAAATGTTGCCTTTACCAACATGCTTTACACGCCAATACATTTTTACACTAACACACTTTTACACATGAACACAAGAACTCCAGGCACTATGAATCTCATGTTATACACTCAAGTAAATACCAATGCTTACAATAGATGCCAGCAGTACATGCTATAATTTATAGATACATTTCAAAGCAAGCATTCATAAGTGAATTTGGGCTTTGATCTCCTGTTTTTCCCCTTGGGGGTAACAAAATCATTCTACCAACCCCTCTAAATTCTTTGCCTGTCTCTGAGGGTGTTTTCACTAAGGAACTTGTTTCATGTCTCTTTTCTAGCCAAGCTCATCACTGTGGTATGGCTCCTTTACACTTCTTCCCCACACCCTAAACATTTTGCATTACATATTGCATATACTTGCCAGCACTCGTATTTTCCAGTGAAAGTTCAACTGACCTTAAAGG
The DNA here is from genome assembly GCA_013401135.1 of Cettia cetti. Taxonomy (NCBI): domain Eukaryota; kingdom Metazoa; phylum Chordata; class Aves; order Passeriformes; family Sylviidae; genus Cettia; species Cettia cetti. The sequence goes on from VZUI01085741.1 coordinate 29,014, forward strand.
ATTGCCTCAAACCTACCTTAATGTGTTTTATTAAGTGAAACTTAGGGTGTGGGGGGAGGTCGCCAGGAAGGTCATGCCTCACCTCTGAAACTTCAGTTACATCCAGCTGATCTTGGAACAAACAAATTGGTGGCCTTTTATGTAGCAGCAAGCTCGGGGGTGCACACTTCAGCAAAAGTATGCTGCAAGGAGTTTACACCAGGAAACCCCCCACACAGGAAAACTGACCACCCTCTGGATTCTCTTTTGCAGAATGGGAGAGCCAGGTACTACACGATTTCACAGACACTTCACTGGTGGCCAGGAAAAGCTACTCGTGTCTATGTGAAGAAAACAAAGCAGGAAAATGATATGTTCATTACCACCTCTGGGTTTGCTTCGCTTTCCCACCAGCTTGCACAGTCAGACTGAGCAAGGTTACCGAACAGTAAAAGGGCACCTTCTCTGTGGTTTTGGTTAAGTCAGTTTCCATATCATGTGACTAGGCTGACTGCAAAAGGGTTTTGTAAACGTCCTCCTTACAACTGAACCTAGCTTCTTAGATACACATTGACCTTGTTCAACCCTGGTCTTTCCAGGAACTTAAGATGCACAATGTGATAATTTCTTCCTCTTTCATACCCAGATGGGGAAGATTTTAAAGAGCATTAGAGACATTAACACCCAGATTCCCACTAAAATCCAACAGCAATCAGCTGTTTGTGAAAAATCTCCATACTCTTCAATTAGACCCATGTGGTTAGCAGGAGACAGAAGCTTATTCATAGCTCTGAAGTCAGACATAAACCTGTCCACCTGAAGAAGAAGATCAGCAGAATGAGAGGAGGTCTTTTAAAATGCCACTTTTCAGAGGTCATCTGTGCTTTAAGTTCAACATTTGATGTACAAGATGTTTGGAAAACTGTGATGAGCTCCCTGCACTATCAGGGAAACATCTGCATCTGAGATAAAAGAACAGGTGATTTATTTAAGACAGATTGATGTACCAGGAAGCTAGCCAGAAGAATTTTTTTTTTGAGGAGCTGCTAGTAATAATGCTTCAGACACTCACAAGATAACAAGTATTAGATGAGAAATTTCCTCAATACATTAGATACAGTAGAATTTGACTTCAGTTGAAAGTAATTGAAAACCAGTTCTGCAAGTAGCTCCACCACTTCCTTCTTATTAGTTTCCTACTTTGCACTTTCTTCCTCAATTTATCTTTCTGAAAGTAAACTCTGCTAGTCAGGCATTATCTCTATTCAGTATCTTACTTAGCATGTGCAGTGAATAAAATAGTAGAATGAAAATTATAATTCCTGACCAAAAACGTTTACAGTTTAAAACCAAGAGGCATTACAGAAAGGACAGAACTGCTGCATAATCAAGAGAAATAAGACCCCTTTTTACAGGCAGGGACTACAATACTTATAGTTTGCTTCAAAAATTTAATTTTTATCCATATCCATGATATACTTTATCCATATATTTAAGATAGGCGTGTGCTTTTTCTGAATGAAGTTCTCACTTTTCATGTGCTTTCTGTGATATCTATTCTAAACTTGTTCTTCTTTCTAGGGAGGCAGAGAGCCATCAGCAGCGCAAGACAAAGTGTCCAGGAGACAAAAAATGGTTCAAGATATGAAATGTTCATGAATTTCAGCATAAGCAGATCTTTATTTTCAGCTTTGTAAGCTATGGTGCTGGAAGCAACTTCACCTCCTCATTCCTTTTCATGAGGTTATGTACTGTAAAATATATTGCCTTGGCAATAGCATCATTCCTTTGTACTGCCATTGTCCAAGGGGAAAAAGACTACTAATGCACTGAACCCCTATAAAGGCTCAATTCCACCCTGGTTTTAATTAGAACTTTCTTCAAACCGCTGACTGTTTCTGCATCAGGTGCTGATTTGGCACTATTGAGGAAACAACCAATAAACTTCACAATCAATCTGCAGTTAGTAGTCAATCCAGCTCGCCTTGCTTGTTGTTTTCTTTCTTTGTACATTTTCTCATAGAAAGTAGCAATAAATTGAAGACATGTGGTAAACTAGAGTAGCCTTAACCAGTCACATGTGGTCTCTCTCCAGTCCCCTCACTGTGCGGAATTACAGGATATGTCCATCTAGTTTCACACAGGTAGCCAGAATACCTTTAGCAAAATCCAACACAAAACTTACTGTCTTTGCACAACTGAAGAAGGGTGATGCTAGTTTTGACTGACAAAACATTTTTTGTGCCAGTTCTTTCTTCATGTATCTGGGTACTTTAGTCCTTCATATTAATTTTTACTCCAACCTATTCTTTCTGCCCAGGGAATCAGAACTCCCCAAGATTTATCACATCTTCCTGTGGAACTCTTCTAACTTTCCCTCTGTCCTCAACATCCACATCACTTCCCTGCAGTTTGTAACTTGAAGCCTTTGGTGTCACCTCCCTTGCATTCCAAGTTTCCTGACACTGCAACACTTTGCAATTTGCTGGCTTCACAGTGCAGCCTGACCCAAAACATATCTGCATGTCTTTTTAACCCCTTCCCTTTCCAAAAGGTGACCTTAGCTGTGTGCCACATGGGGAACTTCAGCAGTTCAGTTCTTTTGGGTAGTATGTTTGCTTGTGGTTCCAACAACATGCTGCAGACCCTACAAAGATATGCAGCTATTATTGTTCAATGATTCCTGCCCCTGCACAAACTCAGTAACCTCAGCCACAACTGCAACCCTACTCCTACAGCTCCTGAACCAACTGCCCACACATCAGGCTATCTGGCACCTGTCTGCTGCAAACTCCTTTCTGGAGGGAACTCTCTCCTTTTCCCACTGCTAATCCTGGTTTGGGATACAGTTTTTCTGCTAAAATTATAGGTGAGACAGGTTTAGGTAACTTGGTTGCTCTGTGAAGATCTGGTTCTTTATTGCTGTGGAGGTCTAGAAGCAAATCTTGGGTCATTTGTTCTCTCTGATAATCAAAGAAGCCTATTTTTGATTTCCATAAAAACATAATTTGAAGCAGAATGCTTTCCTGTATTCCCATTAAAAAAGAAAAGCAGCAAAATACTTTATTTCAGACTATACCTACCACGGAGTCCTTATGGTAATGACTAGTACAATGTCAACAAGAGCTTTTCAAAGCACGCCTTAGAGTAGACTCCATATTTATCTGAGCTTTTCACACTTGCCTTCTCAACAAATCTCTAAGTAGTCCAAAGACCAGATTTTTTTTTCCCTGCTAAACAGTCTCTTTGCCTGAATCTTTACTAGGGAAACATTCATTTTCCATGACCAAGGAAAAAGGATATAATGTGCACATAATATGGCCAAGCTCCTTCCCCTAAGTGTATACACTGGCATAGTTTTACTAACAAACAAGAGATTTCGAAACATTTATCTGCAGGGATGGAATAAAGGGTTCAACATGTTTTTCCAGTTAATATTATTTGTAACGCTCAGAGCGCTTCAGCACAAGATTCTGTATGACCAGAACAATTAGATGTTCCTGCTGCCAGAAGGTAGCAAACTAAGTAAAGCAACAAGACTGGTAAAAATAAAGTAAGTGTTTGATAAAAACCAACAAAGCAACCGCTGATTGTTAAAACAAAAGCCACAACAGGAAACTGAAATGAAAGTTATCCATCCATATCTAGGTCTCATTTCAAAACAGCTAAGTGTGCCTGAGTCTACCAAATGAAACAACCTTACAGAACCATAAAGTAATTTGGGATGGAAGGGACCTTTAAAGGCTATGCAGTCCATGCCCCGTTAAATGGGCAGGGACATCTTTAGCTAGATCAGGTTGATCAGGGCCCCATAAAGCCTGGCCTTGAACATTTTCAGGGATGGGGATGCCCCAACTTCTCTGGGCAACTTGTGCCAATGCCTCAAAACCCTCACAGTAAACAATTTCTTCCTTACATCTAGTCTAACTCTACCTTTTTTCAGTTTAAAGCCATTAGGCCTTGTCCTATTGCAGCAGACCAGGCTGAAAAGTTCGTAACTGTCAGTCTTATAAGTCCCCTTTAAGTTCTGAGAGGCCACAATGAGGTGTCCCTGGAGCCTTCTCTTCTGACCAACCCCAACTCTTTCAGTCTTCACAGGAGAAGTGCTCCAGCCTTCCGATCAGAATTATGTCTGATCATATGTATTATGGTCCATAAAGTTGAGAGGTGTGGGAAGAGAGACTGACAGTGAAGAATGAGGCAAAAAAAGTGGTTGAGTACCTCAGCCTTTTCCTCCTCTGGTGTTGTGACCAGGTGTTGTGACCACCTGGCCAGCCCTGCTTATCAGGGGGTTAAATCTTGCAGACATCACTTTTCATTTGCAAATGGCACAATCCCCCTGGGCAACCAGCTTCAGTCTGTGGGTGTTATCAGCTGTCCCTTTGCACAGAGCTACAGTGAAGGGACTCCTGCACCAAAGATGCAGCAATCCAGGGACCCTGTTGTGCTGCCCCACCCCTGATGCAAATAAATCAAAGAGAAAGGGCAATCCCGAGCCACTACGGAGACTAAGGACACACACACACATCTACTGCAGGAACATCCACATAGACAAAAGTTTTCAAGTGACCTATGATTTTAGCTCAATTAGTAGATTTTCTCCAACTATGTAACTCAGTGCAGTCATTTGTCACTGAGCTCTAGGGAGCCATCCAGAGGGAAAAAGAACCGTTTTGCCACTGCAGCCTGTCACCTGGGCAGTCAGCATCTCTCAGCACTTGTGCTGTTGTATAAATTACATCCCTCCCAGCTTGGTCAAGTATGTCCATCATTCAGCACATATGTAATCTTTGCTATTTTATTGTCTCATTGATGGAAGAATTAACTGCACAGTGGGAAACACATTAAGAAAGGACTACCAATTATTTTGCCCTGTTACTAACTTCTTTAATCCCCTGTAATCTCTTCTAAGGGGGGGATTCATACCTACTCAAATCACTTCACAGGAGACATATATAATGTAACAGAAGCCCTACACACCAAAGCAAACAAAAAACCCAGCTTCTGGTATTCCAGAGTATCAAATGCACCAGCCATTGCTGGAGGACAGATCATAATTTGTGAACAGTATGGAGTGGACTGTCCAAACTAACCCCAGTTACTTGTTCCATTCAGCTGGGAAAGTTATCATCACCTAGGCCATGACTGCTGTTAATTCAATAATGAGTAACATTAATGAGGCAATCACTGCCTAACAAGAGATACCTGGTTTTGTTCCAAGCACCTTGTGGTGCTCTCACCTGTACAGCAAGAATTATTAATTTCAGAAGCTGGCATTAAATGTGGTGAGGCTATTTATAAGCTTTTTTCTGGTTTGGACATAGAATTTGTGAATCTTGACAGGCAGGAATTACAGCACAGGATCTGCAATCACATTATAGGAAAACTACCAAAAAATAAATATTTTAAATTTTATTTTTGGTGTGTTTGTTTGTTTTGCTTTTTCTATATTGACATAGTGAACTGAAGCTGCTGATCACTTTTGCAACTGAGATGGGAAAAAAAAAGAAAGATTCAACCCAGAGAAGCTAGAGGTGATAGAAGAGGCAAGGGAAATATCAAGGCAGTGCCATGTAGCTCTTGATAAATGAACTTACAATGCAGAGCAATTTTTGCATTTGGCTGTTCCCAGTATCCCAACTTTAAAAGAGAAGATTTGTCTGATCTTTCTTTCTTCTGAGTTATCTATACACCTTTGTCTTTTCCATAGTAAGTGTCCTACTGCAGTCTTCTAAGCCTACTGCTTCAAGTTGGTGTTACTGCAATGAACACTTCTAGGAAAGGCCTTCAGTGACCTCTCACATTGATTGGGCATTATTATAGTAGACCATTAGTCTGGTTGAGCTGCTCATGCCAGCATTAAAATGTATATTCTTTAAATGACACAGTTTTTATCCACTTGTCAATGCAATTTCATAAGTTTCTAATATATACTATACTTTCTACAATATCTTCGTTGGTAAAACTAGCTTACTTGTAGGACATCTGCTGTGCAATAAAAAAAAATGAGTTAGATCTGTCAAGACACTTTATTATGCTCATTTTGATCCATATCAGCCAGCACATACTGACTATCCAATTAAAGATGAAGATATTTTATGAAGTCGTGATTAGATAAAGCCTGAGCTGTTTTAGAGACACTTGGGAGAAGAGGTATTTATAAGGAGTTGTCCACTGTGGACAGTTTAAAGCAAAACCACATCCACCTGTTGCAAAGGGATCCATCAATATGAGTAAGAATGATTAGCATTTTAACAAAAATCCATCAGATTTAACCAAAGTAATGAAAGAGAGTAAAAATACATTAGAAAATACATAGAAATCCTTTGCTGCAAGCAAGGCTTCTTTCAACAAAACTCATCTGCTAGAGTACTTCTGTTTCTCACTTACCTGTGTATGCATGACTTCATGCCCCTCTAATCTTAAGACTTACCATGATGCAATAAGAAATAATTAATCAACTTAGTATCTGTGCAGATCTACATAATATTAATTGCACTATGCTTTGTAATAAAGATCCAGGGACTATAGTCTTAATTCCGGCTGGAGAGGAATAATTACAAATTTGACTCCAGTGCATCAGCATGCAGTAACCATAAAACAGCTGAAGGGGGTAAACCCCTGGGACTGGCAGTTTTCTCACTCTTTGGTGGCTATATTGTTTTCACCAAGAGTGACTAGGGATCACATTGTTTTCTAGAATTCATAAAAATGTTACCCCAGAAGTCAGTTATCTCTCTTAAAAATAATATATCACCAACTTTACGATGCTTGTGGAATTTTGTGAAATGCTTAATGTAACAGCTCTGGGATCGACTTAGGGTTTGGAACTCTACTAAATGCCAATGCAGACAAACACAAGATGATTTGGGACTCTTCATAAAAACAGTGCTATTTATACACTTAGCTGCCTCTGCGATTTAAGGGCAGAGCTGCTGACCTCATATGCAAAACCATACCATTATGATTGTGGCATCAATTCATTAATCAAAATGACAGAGGGTCTCATGATCAAACAAGAGAGGTTCCTCTACTTTTTATGACAGTAGTACTTGTGATACAGCCATACTGGATCCATCTGTGATTGAACTGGAAACCAGCTATTTTCTATACTCAATGGAATTCTGATTTATGATGTGCTTGAAATTACTGTGGATTTCTATTAAAGACAAACACTTTGTGGTAAGGTACCATGCTTACCTGTAATTTAGTTATGTAACAGTAGTATCCTCCATAGACCCCACATCCTTTGGGGTTTTATGTTTTTCAGATATGCAACTTTCAGAGCCAACTTGGCATTTTTTAAGAGTTTGGCCTTTTTCCTGAGGCCCTAAGCAAACCTCAAGCCATGAAGGAGCAGAGAATTTATACAGGTCTGCACAGACTCAATCAGCAGTTTCCTTTCCACTGACATCCACAGGAAGCCAGCATGTATGGAAAGATGGGGGCATGCAGACATCAACAATTACAGACAGGCCACTTTTCCCACATTTGGAAATGTACAGCTCAAGGCTAACTACTTAGTCCTTTAGTGCATGAGAAACCTCTACTAGCTGGCAGATTTTCTCTTTGAAAAGTTTATTCATTTATTCTATTACTCAGCATAGGCAATGGTAAAGTAAAGGCAGCAGGACGGCAAATAAGGGCCAAAGAAAATGACATCTTAGGTGAAGCTGTAATGTTCAAATGTGAGAAGAATATTTCTAGCTGGCAAGCATACCACTTTAAAATATGCTTTGTGCCTCAAATATTTTAGGTATACTCACTGATTCAGCCACTAAAATAAAGCTTGGAAGAATGACACACAAGTTCATACACCCACTTAACTTACTCACACATTCTGAAGATGACAGGATCTACTGTAAAAAGAAGAAATTTGTGTTCCAAGACTGCAGCACTCTTGTTAAATAATTTCATTTGTGCACTTCTGGACTGCTTATAGAGACTTATTTGTGACTTGGTCTTTGGAAACACATCCCCTGATGTCATCTCTTATGGCTGAGTATTCTTTACAGGACAAAAATTACTGACTCAGGATCTATCAAGAAAAAGAAACTGCAAATTTAGGGAACTAAGGTACAAAAAGGTAACCTACCCTTCCTCAATTGTAACAGAATTCATGATGATACAATTTGTTATCTTAACTTTGTCTTTTATGGTGCACATGCTGCCGATGATGGAGTGTTTGATGGATGTCTTCTCCCCGATTTGTGTGGATGACCCAATAATACTGTCTGATCCAACCTGGGGAAGAAAAGAACAGAAACTAGCAAAAGTACAAGGAGTTCTTTGATATGTGTTCTCCATACACCTCTCCCAAAGCATGTCTGAAGCACTCATCAGTAAAGTTTACCCTGTTCTGCCCTGAGGGATCCTTGGCAGGGGAAATACCTGAAAATTTAGGGCCTACCCCATAGGCAGACAGTTAGACAGTCCCAAGGTCTGTTAGCTTGGTAAAACTCCATTAGTGGATCTGGCTCTGTAGGCTTCATGCAGAAAGGTAAGCACAGTAGGCAAAGTCCTGCTGGTGCTCACTGGTTTCACTCAGGTTTGCCCAGAGAGACCTGTCAAAGGGAGGCTTGAAGCTGGTATTCAACCAAAATGCGTTAGCGAGAAGCAAAGCTAAAATACTGCTACTTTCTGGGTTTGGTGTCCTTAGAGAGACAGACTGCTCAACTACCAGGAACTGCCATTAGGGAACAAGAGGCTGCAGTGTCTGACTCGGGAGTAAGATACACTTTTTACCAAACTTTTTAAAAAAGAGAGACTGAAAGGAAGGAACCCATGGGTGAGCCTAGAGAAGACTCTGGGCTGTACAACCTATGTTCCACCATTCCACAACTCAGAACTTGGCTTCGCTTCCAACAAGGGGACTGAATTTTCCAAGCAGTTCTTGAAACAAAGTGGTTGCAGACTACTAAAAGAGCAGAGATGGTAAAAGGGAACACTTACCATGCCTCTATCAGTGATCTGTGCAGACCCATGAACCAATGGCTCTTCCAGACCCAGATTAAGCAATAATTTGGGAACCTGCATGAAAAAACCCACATCACAAATTAACATGATAGTGCTGTACCCACAAGTTACATAAAGAGCTCAAAGATGGCTTTGGTTTCTGTTGCACTACTGTATTTGCCATAAACATTTTAACTTATGTGAAAACGTCGGTCACTGCATTTCAAATGTCCAGCAGCTACGTGTGGTCTATCATCTCCCACTTTTGTGGGGGAGACAGGTACACTGCTACCACAGTGCACAACATGTCTCCTTTCAACTCAGCTTCCCACCTGTGGAGAAGCAGTTGATCAGCACAGCAAGCAGGCTGGCTCCAGCTGAACACAGTGACATCCTTTATGTCACCACAATATCCAGTATCTGCCATTTCAAAAGCAGCTCAGTGTGTTTTACACTGTCCAGTAAAGCAAGGGAGGGAAGCAAGTAATAACAAATAAAAACCAGTAAACTGGCATAAAAAGATGACTGCATCCAGCCCACTCCATGAGAAAGTATTCTGAGGCATGGGCAACAAAATTTCAGATGTTTAAGTACAAAGAAACTAAAGTTGATCAAGTGGCTATTCCAGATGATAGAAAGCTGCACAACAAAAGGCTCTTGACAGGGAGAAGGCAGGCGTTAGATAAGCAGACAGATCAGCAGTGGTAATAAAGAGAGACATAGCCCATGAGGTAGCCAAGAACAAATCCATGGAGAGCAATTCTGAACTGGCTCCTGAAAAGAAAGGGAGCCAGCATTGTAGGAGGATGGGATATCACTCCATCATTTTTCCCTTTGTGGGTGAAAGAGCAGCCTGAGGCATTCTGCATCTCCTGGCGTCAGGCTGAGGCCAAGGTCACACACCACAGAAGAAGTGATGACAGCAGGGATGGGGATGTCAGGGGAGGTGAGAGTCTTGCAGCAGTGCACAGACATAGTGCTACACAGTTACTGGCAGGGGTGCTGCAATGTAGGATGTCTCTTGGTAAGGCAGAGATGGCAGTCAAAGGAACACAGGAGACACGGATGTATGAGGGCTAAAAGGTCTGTGTCACAGCAAATTGGCTGAATGAGAAGCAGCATGTGCTGGGGCTGGTGTGGAGCTCTGCACATGCTGCCTGGCCAGCCAGGATGTGGGCACTGACTGTCCATCTGGGAGGTCATCTGGAGTCTCAGCACAGTGATGGTGCAATTGAGTTTGCCTCAAGGGAAGAAGCAGCACTCGTTGTCTCCCTTTTCTCTACCCAAGCACCTATTTTTACAAAACTCTTAGGAAAGCTTATCTCCAACATCTCTATTACTTGGTTAAATTTGGCTGAATGTTGCCAGCAATTTCCAAAGCTGCTATTAAGGAACTCCTGTAGAGTACAGTTGTGTAAAATGACTTCCTTAGAAAGCTGGGATAACAAGAGCTGATGGCTAAGGAGTGAACCTCAAAAAGCAAATCCCACAGATCTGAAGAAGATGGGATCAGATGAGCTCACATTTCTGAGCTATCACTTCAATTTGCCTGTTGCCCCCAATAGACATTTTCACATCTGTAGCTCTTTATATCTTGAAGTTGGCCCTTCCCATTAGGCTTGGATTTTGTTTATTTTTTAAAAAGCAAGAGTAGATTAGAGCCTTCAGTCCAAGGTACAGGCACTACAGAAAACCACCAGGTTACAAGAACACCACAAACTAGGCAAATCTGCCCGGATGATGCTGTTTGGGTGAAAGGATGCTGTCCTGACATCTCACCTGACACAAAGATCCAAGAGAGGAACACGCACTAAAGCATACCTACAGCATAGGTTGGAGAGATTCCTACTATCCAGTGTTGATCTGCAGGAAGGGAAAAAAAAATATAGAAAAGCTCTTGCCCTCCTCAGTGGAAAGGTGGTGTGGTGAAATAAATAAAGGATTTTACTGGCCAGAGCAAAGCCCTTATTAGAATCAGTCAGTGGTAGTGCAGCCTGAGGGGTAACCCACAAAAGCTACAAGCTCAAGCATTTTGCTCTGAAAAGAAAGGTTAGACTGGGGGCAGGAGTCAGAGGGAGTGCCTGGGTCAAGGGAAGGTTTAAGATGTGTTTGGATTTAATTCATCTTACAAAGAAACTATTTCCTGCTATTGAAGATAACTCCCTCCTGAACCCACCTGCCCACACACAGGCTGCAGGCATCCAGAAACCCAGCTGGAAGTGAAATGATGTGAGCAAAGTGTTTCCTCACCAGAAGGGCAGTGGGTTAGGATGCCATTCCTTCCCACAGCTACTGGACAGGACTGCTACTGCTGCCTGAATCTGTCCTTTGGGACCTCAAAATTATGGGTCCCAACCTTGCAGCAAGAGGATCAGAATCTGGTCTATGACAACCAAGATAAGAACAAACTAAACACCCAAAATCTTCCTTAGAGACCAACAAAACAGGTAACCTTTTCCCCCCCACCCCAATTAAACGTGCATCTTTTATGAGGATTAGCAAGAGTAACAAAATGCAATGGCACTGAAAAAAGGAACTACTTTCTTACAACTCCTCATTAAGCTCAATTTTATGTTTTACCTCTACATAGTTTCCTTAGAAATTTTACCATCCTGAAAAAGTTCAAAATTCAAAGAAAATCCTTTCCAACATTGAAGGCCCCAATGTGACTTCAAAACACTAATTCTTTGTACCACCCAGGAGCAAACATATTTCCTGAACTAACCAAAATGTAGAATATTTAGGTTAAAAAAAATCCAACCAAAAACAAAAAACCAACACAAAAAACCCACATGGAGTCTGACTGGCTTAACTCAATAACTTTTTACTGAAGTGGCTGCTGCCAAATGTACATGCACACTTCCCTTAGCAAGTGGTATTCACCCTTAACCCTTTGGGCACACTTACTCCTGCTGTTTTTGGGGAAGTTTTCTCTTTTTGACAGTAGTGCTGCCTCTCTTCCTCATCTCCCTAAGCACAAAGCAAATCACTTTATTTCTGTGTTCCTCTAGAAGCATCAAGGAGAAAGCTCTAGTGTGTAAACTCACGATGTCATTCTGCAATTCTGGTTTTCATGAATTAATCCATTAATGTTGTCAAAAAAGAAATCAACTCAGTCTGAGAGCAACGGCAGAGCAGTGACCACTTCCAGAATTCCCAATGCAACTTTATCACCCTTCCAACCTCACTCCAGAAATCTTGAGTCTTTCCTTACTGCACTCCTTACTGGTCTTTCAAAACTAGAGGAAACTGTCCATTCCTGATAGCAATGATATTCATCACTAGCAGAGCAAAATACAGAGAACTTGTGCATTGTATCAGCCAGTGCAATAAACCCCCCCAACCCAAATCCCCGCCCCACAAAGATATTAAGAGCTTTTAATCATCAGCTTGTTAGGTAGTACAGGATTTCTTTAATTCTCATCCATGATTTGTTTTATGAATTCTCAGTAGTGTGAAAGTGAAAGCTGCAATAGATGCTGCATCAGATCAAGAGTTCACCTCTGCATGTACCTGGAGTACCACACTAGGAAAACTTGTTCATAAAAGAATTCTTTTATAATGGAAGTCATTAGGCAATTTAAATGAAAGGGTAATTTAAGTCTTTCTTCAAATTGTTAATAATCTTTGTTATTATCACAAACAAACATCTGCTAGGAAGAGTCCAGCCAGACTGAAATTACTTTTAGGACATGGAGGACATTGATTAAATGAGCTATCAAAGCTACTTCCATCCTTATTTTCTACACTTTGTGGCTCTTTGGCTGCAGGTGTTGCAGCTCCCAAAAAACCACAGGAGTGTGTAGGGTGAGGGTTTTCTCAACTAAATCATATCTAGACTAAATCAGTGACAGAACTGTTTTCTGGCCTCACATCCCTATCCAGCAAGCAGTAGGGTGATGTGCCTGGGTAACACGGCACTGGTTCAATTCCCACATGCTCCTCAGCTGGATCACAGGGAGTCATTCCTGCAGGGTGAAATGTTCTGTAAGCTGCTGCTGTATCCCCAGGTGGCACTTCTGTATTCTCCTCACCTGTCTGTTGGCTTCAATGTACAGCCCAAGAGTATTCACTCGGTAGCACAGCCCCTCCTTCATGATATGGACGTAGCAGCGCACTTTTCCTTCATGGAGAGTTTCATTCATATCTCCTCTGTGATCATTCCAACAAGAGTTATCTGGAGCAGGTTTCAGCAAGCTATTATCTTCCTTTATGAAACTATAAATGTCTGGAGAACACACACATGCATGAAGTTAGACAGGATTTAATGAAATACTTTCTGAAGAGGAATACTATTAAAATACTGTTGGTGAAGGGAAATCTTTGCCTCACCTCATCTCCATGGCTAGATACTCAGCAATCATTAACAGATTTTATCACATGTAGTCAGTAAGTGCTTATTTTTATTCTGCAGGTGTGAATTAAGGAATCAGGACAGATGCAGATTGCCTAAGGTCACACTAGGAGACAACAGAAATGCTAAAAATAAATTCCAGGATCTGAGATCCTGTCCAGTTCCCAGTACAGGGTGGTTAAGGCTTAGTCTGTTGTCCTACCCAATTTTAGGAACTCCCTCCTAAAACTACATTCTCAAAAACGAATCAAACTTTTTTCCAGAAAAAAAAAAAAATACAGAGCACCTAGCTGATTTGCTCATGGTTTACACCAAAATAAGGGAGGCCTATATATATATATATATATATATATATATATATATATATATGCCTATATATATATATATATATATATATATATATATATGGTACACAATACTGTTTGAAAAAGAAATCTACCAGAATCTTTGCTAGGAAAAAAAAAAAAAAAAAAAAAAAAAGCTTCCTCTGCTGAGGAAAAAAAAGCAAAATCTCTAAAATAGTGTTTCAGGCTGGTTCTGTACACTATTCCATAATTCAGCTGTAGCACATGCGCTTTAAAACTTCCATAAACCGAAATCTTTGATATTGTTCTGACCTAGGGATGCTTGCTCTTTTTTCTTTTGGTCCTCTTCTCTGTTGTCTAGTCCTTGTTGCAACGATGCAGGAGAAGAAAACTGTTTCCTAACCAGATGTGGAATCAGTTCACTCCGGAGAGATGTGATTGTCCTGGAGTAAGAGACACATGAAGTCTGTAAATGCTAAAACTCATATCTTCATTTTCTTTGCATAACATCATCAGACATTTTGCACACTTCATGAGGATGAATCAAAATGGCAAGACATTAAGACACTGTCCACTAGTCACCTGCTTCCTTAATGCATTAAAATATAAATAAATATTCAAAAATGAGGAAAAAGCTTAATTTTCAGAACTACATCCTCTACATTTTAACAGAGATAACTATAATTTAATACGTCATTATCCTACAGTTCATACTTGTCTGCAGATGGAATGCAGAAAATACCAACATTGTAATGACAAAAAACTGAAGTCCCTTTTTTCATGGCTTAAAAAATGGCATCAATTGACAAGTAAAGAGAGAATAAAGTGTCCACAGAAGAAAAACCAAAGCAGCTCCTTTTCTTTGTGATAAAAATATGGAAATGGTCAAGGATATATGAAATATCAGATCTTTAAATCAAAATTTTTATGACACATACATTAATGATATTCCTGCTCAAATGACACATCCAGAACATTTTAAAGACTCATTTCTTTAAACAGGAGAAATTAGGACATTTCAATTTAGGTCCCAAGACTTTCATGCTCTTTAGATGCTCCAGTACAAAATGTGTAAGTGAACAGAAAGCTTCCGGAGGGTTCAGCTGGCATAACACCCCATCTTCCCCTTGTACAGACTTCAACTTGTATTAAATCCATTCTGATACCCCAATATTAGGAGGTGGGAAAATCACAAGGAGTTTTATCACAAGCCACCTATGTCTTGAACAAGGATCCCAATCACTAGATTATATCTACTTTTGGATTGATTTATACATTGCAATGAGTCAACAAAAAACTCTCCCAAAAGACAAATATCAATGTAGAAAGTCTATTGTACAATGGGATTATAACCCTGCTAATTTAATTTTGACTATCATAAGAAAATTTTATTTTTCTGTGAAATATTTGGGGACCCAAATCAACAGTTTTTACGGTTGGAATGCAGTCTTAAAAGAGCTTTATTGTTGTTGTTTCATTATTTTAACAATCTCCATTTAGTTACTGAATTGTGGATTATTTAAAGTAGTACTTGGGAAAATCATGAGGAAAATGAACTCAAACTTGGCATGTGTAAGAGGAAGTGCTAAACTTCAGAGGAAGGATTGGGAGAACTAACACAGTGAGTTTGGCTAAAGGAACTCAGCAAATAATAAGCCACAAAGAAAGAGGAAATGTTTAGAATGGAAGACAGCAAAACTAAGAACTAACTAATAGATTACATTACAAAAAGCAAGTACTAGAATGAGTACAGTGAAAGTTATTTTGGTTAGCAAAATCTCTAGCAAAGGGGCATCTTACTGACTTCAAACTTTAAGATTATCTCAAAGTCCACCCAGGCCCCTGTTCAGGTCAATGATAGTGAAGCAGACCCAAGGATCCAAAGTCTTTCCTGTCTCTAGCTTTGAAGGGAAGATTCAGATGTGACTGCCAGTTCAGCCCTATGAACAAACACAGTGTGTTTCTTTTTCTGTACAAACTTTTTCTTCAGTCCTCAGTGTAGGTTGTGTCACATTCTCTGTCCTGCAGCCTACCTCTGAAATTCTGCTTTTATATTTTATTACAGACAAGAAAAAGCTCTAGCCTTTAGCCTCTCCTCCTGCTCGAAAACAAGATTACAATCACCTTCAGATAGCTGTATTTCAGGAACTAACGAAGCAAAAACAGTTCATTCTTTAATCACCGAGTTTCTGCCTGCTAACCACTTACAGGCGCGCTCTGCCGCGGCCGCGCCGGCCCCGCGCTCCCACACACGTGTGGCTGTGCAGATGGGCAGTTTACTAGCTCACAATGTTTGCCTGCAGCTGTGCCATTCAGCAATGATTTCCTGCTTGGGTTTTATACTTCATCCAAAACCGACAATCCTCTGTTTCCCTCAGAGGCTGGCTATGGCATTTATAAGATATATTACCTATAAAATACCCAAGTATTTGGCAGTGTTAAATAGTCTGATGCAGAGGACAACACAACACGGTAGGAAATGAAAGCAGTGGAAAGGGGAAAAGACAAAGTTTTGCAGTTTTGCCTGGTTTTTGATGGTTTAATCTTTCTTGGCCAAACTCCTGAAGCTTTCCTGCAATTCTCTGAAGTGCTAGCCACATTCTTTAGCCAGAGGTGGAGCAAATCTCTGGGTCATCCATAAGATGTGGCTCAGAAACATATCCTTCTTACTGGAAAAGGAAACCAGGAAGGTTTGCCTCTGCTTGCTGTTGAAGCAATTTATATGCGACATTAAAGGAATTTGTGTTTGGAAAGTAGTAAAAATACACAGTAAGGCCCTCTGTGAGAAAGATTTGGGAATTTTTTGCAACAGATCTTGCAAATTAAGATATACGAAGTGATAGCATGAGACTACTATCTGACTGTCAACAGCGGGAGAAACCAAACATCTAGCTGGAACTAGGAAAGGAATTTAAATCAAAGGAGATGCAGAGGGACTGAAGACCCTTCAAGAAAAAGTAGCAGGAACTTGGAAGAACAAGTTGGCTTGTAACCTAGTTACAGAAGAAGACAAACTAAAAAGGTTTCTGGTCCAGTGTATTTAAAATCCTTACAATCAAATCCCAAACTTCACATGCCTGTATTAAGAAGAAATAAACGTAAGACTGTATAAGCTGAAGAAAGCATCTTTTTTTTATTCTCTTCAGGTTTTAAAACTTGGGAGTGCCCTGGTTTCTAAAGCTCGTTGTTTTCATTAGCACCAAGAAGTGAAAATGAAATATGCACTGAGATCCACAGAAGGAAAAGTCTGCTACAACCAGGAGAAAGAAAGTAAAGGGGTGAGCGGAAGGAGAGGAGGGCACACAGAATTTTGGCAGGAATCCAATTCTACTCAATGTGGAGTAAGCATGCTCTTGACACCTCAGAGCAAACTCCAGACGGTAGAGAGCATAAACATGAACCTGCCTTTGAGAAACATTTGCCAAAATAAATATGTTTTTACAAAATCTAGCCCAAGTGACAGGCCCTTTTTCATGACTTTTCATTCCTTAAACTTTGATTTTTGAAGTTCTATCTGTCTGTTTTCACCTCAACAGAAAGTAGCAGGTTTTCAATGGAACCACCAAAGATGGAAAGTGCTGTTAGATGTCTGCTTGTAAATGAAGAGAGAGGACACACTAATCCCTGAAGCACCTTATGTGGCTCCAGTGTCCTGAGGACAAGAGTTGGCAGCAATTTTGAAAGGGATTGATCACCTTTAAGCATGCAAAAAGAAGAATAATCTCTGGCATGGAATCTTCCAGTCATGCAGTAGGTCACAACTACAGGGGATGTAGGCAAGAGACCATACATAAGTGGGGGAAATGAAAACAACTGGGCAGCTGAAATTAATGGTGCAAGTGGAAGAAAAAAACCTGGGAATTCAAGTGAAGATGAAATATTTAAAAATCAAAAGAACCTCCTGGAAAATTCAATATTAAATGTACCTAAGAGCTTAGAGCACACATCAGTTTCTTGCAGTCAGCTATGTGGATTGCAGACTCAAGCAATATAAACCTAGAATATTCAAGGTTAATTTTATTTAAAAACTAAAACATTAAGGTGCATAAATGGCTAATTATTTTACCAAGTACTGTTATTACCAGCAAGACATAATTACACCTTTAGAATTCCTTTATCCCTGGTCCCTGTGCAATCCATGTATTCCCAGTGTTTCTGGGATTTTTGCATCTCAGTAAAGGCACAGAAGGTTCATGTTAAATTAAGAAGTTTTACCTGTGAAAGAACTTGGGTAAAAGCACCCTAGGTCAATAAGCTTAATATTTAAACACATCTATCGGAGATTTTCAGAGACTTTTAACCATAAATAACCTTAAAACAGTCTACAACATGGTAGAATTAAGTTTGTATCTATGTATGCTATATTATGTTACATTATGGCCCACAGAGGGCCAACTTTTACTTGTTGCTGAAATGCAACTGCCTCTGGGATGAAGCTTATTGAAATTTCAGCAAGAAATGAAGAACAATGTAGCCAACTAAAACACAAGAAGAGTTTTGGGGGAAAAGAATTAATACTGTCCCCTTAAAAAAAGACAAAAAAGGATTTCACAATTATGCTTTAATGGGATGTGATTTCTGCTCTTAGATATATGTATTGCTGAGGACTCCGTCACAGGACATGAACAATAATGGTTCTGACCAATGATGGTAAGGAAAGGAAGCTCGTAAAATATTTTACAATAATACAAGAGTGTATTTGAATCTAAGTTTAGGGGACCTTGCACAAGTCTAGGTAACTGTAGGTGCTGTTTGACTTGATTCACAGCAGAAATAGGAGCATCCACAGCTTCTGCTTCCTGCAGCTAATTCTCACCAGCTTCAGACACCCTAAACACAACTGTCAGTTCCATTTACCGGCTGTCATTCATTTTCATTTTCCATGTTTAATGTTAAACACCATAAAATAGTATTAATGAGTATTAGCATTCTAATATCCTCCCCGTTTTATTAATCTGTGATGAAGCATGAAATCTACTGTTGCTGTCAGCACCCACCTGTGAAATCTGCTGTTACCCTCCATGGGTATTTGCAGGGGGCTTCCCTTGCTATCAATGTCACCACAATCAGCTACATCTAGAGTTGCAGATAGTGTTTGTGATTCCCCACTACAAACAAGCAGATCATCAGCCCTTTTATACCTAGTTGTATCCTTTTTTTTTCTTTTTCTTTTTTTTTTTTTTAACAGGCAAATGTTAGCGCTTGTACAGCTGTGCAAGCATACACTGGGTTGGGTTCTGATCTTAGCTCCATGGCCTTCTACAGAGATTCTTCAGATCACATCAAAAGAACATGAGGCTGTATTTCAGACTGGTGCTCATAATTAATGTTAGAAATGTATACATAAATACAACTAAACAAATCCTAAGGCAACTAACAGTTTTGGCTAGAAAAGAGTTGCATGTTTATACAGAACAATAAAGATGTAAGAGAAAAGGAGGGAAGAAGAAAAAAAAAAAGAGGGTGTTTTGGAAGAAAGAGAAAAGTTAATTCTGAACCCTGTAGGTACATAGTTCATGGTTCTCATAGTTTAAAGGATAAAGCCAAATAACATTTAAAAATTCCATGTAAGCTGGGAGCTCTCTTGTTGAATCTCAACGTTATTTTCTCCTGATCCTTTGATGGAGATTAAAAATTTCCATGTGAATACAAAGAAAGAAACAACAGTTACTCTGAGATTTTTTCCCTGAGCATTTAATGCTCCAAACTAGAACAGCCAGCCACCATTCCCATCTCCTCCCCCCTCCTTCAAGAAAAAAAAAGTCAACTCACTTTGAAGAAAAGACAAAACAGACAAAACAGGGTCAGGGCAAGGGGGATTAGGGAAATGATATTTATATCATGGACCAAATTAAAATGTCAATGCAAGAGGCAGGCAAACATTCCATGCCACATATATACACCAGGCATGTTTCCTCAAGGAAACAGGAAAGAGATTTGAAAAGAGTTAATGCAGTCCTGAGTTAATACCACCTGCCTCAGACTCAACACCACTTAAAAGACAGTGTTTGGGTCCATTTCCCACAACGCCGTTTTAACAAGCACAATGGAAAAAGGAATTACAGGACTTTTCCCCTTCTTCTCACTGATTAATTACTAAAAATGCTGGAATTTCTGAGACATGCTAAGAATGTGGAGAAGGCAGAGAAGGACTACGTACAAAAGGAAAAAAAAAATCAAGTGATAAATCTCTAGGGTGTGCCACATCTCCGCAGAAGGCTAATTCTGCCCTTACATCTTGCAATAATCCTTTTGCCTTTGTCTGGAGTACCCAAGACAAATTATAATAAAGTAAAACTCCAAAGTAACCAGGCAAGTCGATGAACTACCAGGCAATTAATTGTGCCTAATTCAATAACTGCAGCACTTGTCACAGCATTAAACATCTGTTATATCTTGCTATGTTCTATTTCTCCCATTCTACTCTCAAAATCTGGAACACAAAAAGAGTGAATATATTTCTCACACCCTGCTACAATTTCATATTAATTAATTGTCAGTGTCTCTTATTTTTGAAGTTAAAATCCTAGGGAGAAGACAAGGAAACTTCGAGAAATGTTCTACTTATAGGTAATTCCACATGAGTGCATTTGTGCTTCATTTGTCTTTCCATGCTATTTTCTAACTAAAACCTTCAAGCCTGACAGCAACACACTCCCAATGCTCATAAGAACGTGCATGACTCATTCAAAAGCCATTACACAGCAAGCCAGTAAAACTGCACAGCTTTGCTTTGCAGACTCAGGTTTATGAATGACTTCCCAAAACTGCAGAATCACCACCAAAACCCCACATTCTGGGTGATGGAGGGAAAGCAGAAGACATGCAAGTGACAGTCACAGACACCAGAACACGGAGAGGAACCAGATCAAAGTATGAAAGGGATGGTATGGATGCAAACCACATAAAAGCTGTTCTCAAGTTCCACCAAGTCTGGATGCAGTTAAAGGAGCAGGGATCTAACTTCCACTTCTGCCAAAAAGCCCTTTGGGAAACAAGGCAGCTTTCTGAAAAATTGACCACAGAAATTAAAACTCCTCAATTACATACTCAAATCCTTTGAAAGCGTGTGCACACTCAGCCTAGGTCATCTAAGTAACCTTAACTCTGCCCACTTGCCAAACAGGCAGCAACACCCCACAGCTCCCGACTAACACAGGTTTTGCACAGGAATGCCAGCAAGTTTAGACATTTTTAGAACTTCTCTCTGACCAAAAGTCTCTGAGGCTGTCAGAGGCCACCCAGGGTGTTTGGCAGGTTGTACACGCTGCTGAGGAATGGATCTCATTCATTCCCAGACAGCATCCCATTCTTCTGAAACAAGCGCACCTGCAACAAATATGATTCCTTGCCAGAACTCATCTTTCCCATTTCTCTCCCGCCTCCGCCTTTGCAGCCATCTGTGTCTGAGTTACCAACTTTTTTCTAAGTGCCTTTGAAATTAGGCACCTTTTCTGAAAAAGAAACAGAGGCATTCTGACAATTTGCCTAAATAAACACACATATATGATGCATTTGATAAGGCTGACGTATCCATAAACCGATGAGTTACGGAAACTTTAGGTGCATAATTATATATTCAAATAAATAGATTTAAACACTCCAGACTTGTATAAAACGTGTCAGAAAATACAGACACGGCTGTAGGTTCATTCACATGGGCAACCTGTTCCACCCTGCTCCACTGGTACTGCATTACAGGCACTGGAGATGCCCACATGACTTTGCTGTTTCTCCATGTGTTTGGTGGTCTGCAATCAAACGGACCTATCCTGAGTTTGACTAATTTCTTTCACCAGTCTGGGAAACAAACTGGAAGCTCTGGTATGTAATTCAATACTGCTTTCACCTACACAAGTACCAGTTCTACACCCTTCATCCAGCAATCACTCTACCTTAACTCCAATCCTCTATACTGATTGCTAATCCTTGCTCCACCCCTCCCTGTAGGACAACTCTTCTGTTCTGTTTTATCCCGGTGTTTGCAAGATGATCTTCTGTCTGTGATAACACTAAACTTTCTTTTTGTCTTCACTTCATCCTTTCTTGAAGAACTTTGAAAGCTTTTTGGCCAATGAATCCCATCTCCTCTTTGTCACAAGACAGCTTTTATTCATAATGTTCTTTCCAGGTGGTATTAATCCATAAAAATTTGGTGTAGAATGCTGTGTGAGCTACAGTTCATCTCTGCATCTCTGATCTAGGGGAAATATCACTCCTTCTCTCCATTCAGCTCTTGGACTTCTTCAAAACCAGTAGCTTAACTAGACAGCATTCAGCATTTCTCATACACTATTTAAAATTTTATACTCCCTTTTCTTGTAGTTTCTCCACTTCAAGTAAAGAAATTCACAGTTGCTCCTCTTCGATTCAAGACTGTTCTAAGATTAAGCCTTACCTCATGCTCCAGGCTCCTTATCACATTCAAAATGGAACTCAGAGTACCATTACTGATTGAATGATGTTTCACTGACTTAAGGAAGACACTTCTTAGCTACTCTATTCATGTATGTGTGCCCTATCATCACTGGTAGCGTTTACTGTCTCATCTATAGGCAGGAAGTTAGAAGTCTCCCACCACAATTATTCAATTCAATAATAAAGTCAGCAACAGTGTTACATACATATTTATGATTGTTCATGTTTCCTTTGTCTTCCTAAGGCACAATGAAATTTAACATTGAACTAACACCTAGAATAAAAAACTAAGAAAAAATGAAATACTAAGGAAACAATAATTGTTTGTTCTCTTTACCTAAAATTCAACTTGTCAGTGAAAGGGGACTCAGCAGTGAAAGGGGGCTCACAGAAGGATGTGTCATTGACTGAGGTGTTGTAGAAGAAGAGAGGTTTAGAAGCAAAATAGAGAGATGCAGAAAGGAAAACATTATCTTGAAATTTGTACATTAAGATCATCTGAATGGAGAATACAAGGGAATTATGTTTTCCACTGCAAGAGACATATATAAGATATCATAGTATAAGGATTGTATCTTCACAGGGAGATGTCCAGCAAGGCAAGATAACTACCAAAAGTATTATTTTACATGCAAGCAATGCTGCAACAGAAAGTGTACTGCATTGATAAAAGAACACTTAGGGTGATATTGCCCAAGTGACAATGATTTAAGAAGAAAAAAATAAAGAGGGGAAAAAAGCACACAAAGATGGGTAAACTAATTACTTCTTGACTCTGAATTCACATCTCATGTGAAGACAAAAGCTTGACTGAAGGTTACCCAAGGAAACTGAAACTGTATCAAACCGTGGAAAAAACAGTTAATAATTTTTAGAGTTTATTATCAGATCAGAGCAAGCCCAGCTGAAGCCACCAAGAGGGCCAAGAGCACATGACATGAGAAGCTGGGGGAGCTGGGTTTGTTCAGCCTCGAGAAGAGAGGGCTGTGGGGGAATCTGATTAAAGTTGTCCACTACCACAAGTGAAGTGATACAGAAGACAGAGTTTCTCAAGAGGTACACAGTGAGAGAGTAAGAGGCAAAAGCTGCAACAAGGGAAATTCCAGTTGGGACATAAAGAAAACAACTTTTCAGTGAGTGGTATGGTTCTGGGACAAGGTCCAGTTTCCATCCTTAGAGATGTTCAAAACTCAACTGCAAAAAACCCCCATGAGCAACACAAAAGTTAGACTTGAGCAGGAGGCTGGACTAGATCCTGCCAGACATCCCTCCCCAATCTAAATATTTCTATGATTCTATAACTGAATGACGTCTTTCATGCCCTCCCTAAATTCACTTTTTTTACAGAATCCAAAGGGTCTTAATATGATGCTGTAAGTCACAAAATTAACACATTTTTAACATTAAAGATAGAAAAGTGCAGCTTGGGTGCACAGAATATTGTGCTGTGACCAAGCATGCCTTGGTATGTCAGGCATGTGGCCACTATGGAGTATCATGGTCCCACAAAAAGGTTTGCAGTTATTGATG
Source organism: Cettia cetti (assembly GCA_013401135.1). Classification (NCBI taxonomy): domain Eukaryota; kingdom Metazoa; phylum Chordata; class Aves; order Passeriformes; family Sylviidae; genus Cettia; species Cettia cetti. Next base: position 52,555 of record VZUI01085741.1, read on the forward strand.
AAGTTGATCAGCTCCAATTCAGCATATCCAAAGATATAACTACTCCCCAGTGGTCTGCCAACAGGAAAAGGAATTGTATTTCTTACAGAAGGCATTTGCTGAAAACCATAATGTGTCTAAATCTAGTTTGGATCATTAGGACTTTTCCCCCTGAGATTTCAGGAGTAAGCTTGATTGGTACCATGGAAAGATGATAACAGTAATGATACCCTGGAGGAGGAGAACACCAACAAATTTTTACTCCTGGCATTACTTTCTGGTAAGGAGCAGGGAAAGCTCCAACAGCTGGATATGTTTGACAAGGAAAGGAAATGGGAAAGATGAATTGCCATTGCACATTGTAATAGATGAAATGCACTAAGGAGGAGCCTGGGTTGGGTTGATTATGGGGAGTTTTTCTCCCTTTCTCTCTTCCTTGTTTGAAAAGCTACAATCTATTTGCCCTGACTTCACACAGTATACTTCCTGTAGGAGCTATTTGTTTATTTATCCGTTTTAATCACAAGGAAAGTATTCATTATAAAATCTCTCTTTACAGCAAAGGAGAAACCTTCCAGCCACACGGCTGACACATGTTAACTTGCAGGTATTCACAGAGCAGGTTCTGTTTTAAGCCATCTTTCAGGCAGCCACACAAAGACCACCAAAGCTGGGTGTTCAGCTCTGCCAGACCTCCCCCAGCCAGCAGCCCTTGCCAGGAAACACAGGTGACAGCCTGAATGATAAAAAGGCATTTAGAGAGGAAAAAGAAAAAATGCTCTGGTTTAGTCTGGGCAGCACCTTAATATAAACCTGCAGGGGCCTTTGTGTACAGCATAGCACACAGCCATCCAAGCAGGAGCCCCAGAGACAGTCACTCGCACCTCCAGTTTCCAAAGATCTCACACTGCCTTGCCCTTTATCGAGGGAGGAGAAGGGTGGCTCTGCTGCAGCTCTTTTCATGGCCACAGATCTCAGCACAGCACTGAGGCAGCAAACCTTCCTCTCCCCTCTTGGTGCTGGCCCAGCAGAGGCTCTCTGGACACAGCAGAGGGTAGCTGAGCAGAGAACCGTGCTCTGGGAGTGCAGCTGAAGCAATTTGGAAAGGCAGAGAGCTATGACCTCACACAACTTGCTCTTATTTATTTCAGCAGTTAAAAAAAAAAACCAAACCAACCCAAACCCCAGTGTTTAACTTTGTAAACAAATCATACTGACTTTGGCTATGAAGTTTACTGCAAATTTGCTCAGTTCAGAAAAGAGTTTCTCTACTGGCAAATTCTGGCAGACAGCTCTCCAGTGCTGGAAGAACTGCAGAAAGCTGATTTGTTTTCTTAGCTACAACTCAGACTCTCAACTGGGTGCACCCTGAGAGGAGAGCTCCCCAGGGAAAGTGGACTTCCCTGGTTGCAGGTAAGATGTTAGCACTCAGCATTTCCAGGATAAGGCACTCAGACCCTTTGAAGCACACAGTGCTGCTGGCTATCACTCTTGCCTTTCCAGTACCACACATGATCCTTCTGGCTACAGGAAGAGCTGCCCAATTCCCAGTTGACTGTACCTGGGAAACTGGCTTTTTCTACATCCAAAACTTCAGAAGGACTTCTGGACAAAATAGTGACTTACAAAACACATTACCAAACACAATAAAATTTTACCTGGTTTTAGGAGGAAGAGGGGTGGGGGGGAAAGGGAGAAGGACACCATAGAAGTATGTGAAATGTCCTAATATATAAGAGGAATACGTGCATTGTCAATTTTGTTTTGCATATGCCTACAACAGTCTTTAGAAATGAAGTCTGAAGATCTTAAGTCACAAAGTGCATGTGACACTCAGGTGGAGAAGAGAGTACCCAGAACATCTGAGCAAACACACAGTGGCATCTGCCTCCACCAAATCTGAAATGACCAACATTCAGAGATGGTGCAACTAGGGTGCCTAAATAAAAATTGCCCAGATTTTCCTATTTTAAGTTTCTCTCTTCATCTGTTTGTAAACTTTGCCAAAATGTAACTGGTTTGGCTGAAGTTATCCATGCCAGGTGTTTCCCTCAAGTTGATTATTTTTTGGATAGCGTCATCAAAAATGTCTCAGCTATTTCCAAGAACAAAATTATGGAAAAACTCCTTTGTTTTGACCATGTTAAAATATTTCATTTGCTCTGCTGAAAAGCTCTTGCACTTCCATGCTTAGAATTTGGCACAGCACAGGGTTGTCATTTCATCTGGGCATTACATCTGTAAACAGGAAAAGTGCTCATACTACATCAGGCTAAGTCTGAAAAAACACTGTTTGCACATACTTGGAAGAGACCTGTTTGTTTTGGGTTTTTTTACTTCTAAAAGGTAGAAGTACTTCTACCTTGGGCATGCTCCATTCTCTCTTTTCTGCAAGGTAATTGAAATACTCATGCACTGTTCCACAGAGAAACAGAGTATGCTCCAGGCCAAGGTTATAAATGCTGAGATTGGATATTCTTTGAAGTTTAGAGCACCCCTTCTCCTTCTGGTGGCTGACGTGAAAGGTGATAAATCTATGTTGGTAACAGCTCCTCCATTAGCAAGAGTCACAGTAGACTCACTGATTAATTCTAGAAGTGTCACATACATAAATTTATAAACACACACATTTAAAGAATATCATGGTAACAGTCTGGGCACTCAAGAAAAGCTAGAAAAAAGCTATGTTGCTTATATGTCAATTAAGACCTTGTGTGTTCACATTATGATACAACCCTTAAAAACACACCTACTTTTCTTCTCTCCCCAGTCTCAATCTCTTCTTCACCCAACACAAAGATGGACTGTGCCTGGGGGATGAATCACCTTTGTGTAATGAGGCAGAAGAATGACTGCCTCATTTGTTAGAACATGTGTGTTAAACGTACAAGGCAGAGGGCTACAAGAGGAGAAAAGAACGGCTAAGATGTAAGGCAAACGAATGATGCCTGAAGAACTGATTCTTAATTTTTTTTCTTTTTTGTAATTCCCTTCTGTCAGATGATTTTATGGATGGTGTCGAATGCAGAACATAAATCTAATTTCTGCAGGTTGCCATTGATTATCACCCTATAATGGCTATCATGAATGGAAAAGATCTTTTCAACATTATGAGCTCCCTGTATAACATTAAGAATTTTAAAATGGTATACTTAAGACAAAGATGCTTCAAAACTCAGCTCTTGTGCACCCCGGTTACCCACTTTCAGAAGGGAGAACACCACTGCTTCACTAACAGAGGTGCTGAAAAGATAGTTAATGGGCATTATAGAATCAGCGATGAGCACCAAGAGGAATGTATTTACTTTTACCTTTCCAAAACAAAGTATTTAACTTATCTTTGGTACATGGTTTAAACAGGGAATAAGGCTGGTGGCCTTCTCCTGAACTACAGAAGTGATGTACAACACTGAACAGTATCTCCTCCAGTAAACATCTCAGGCAATCAATGAAGCAATGGTCACGGGGGGGGAAAAAACCCCAAACAAGGTACAAAGTCATGTAACTGAGGCTGTACCATACTATGAGTGAAAAATAAAAGCAAAATTTGCACAGGGAGCCTTAAGTGTGGCACTTATTAATTGGCAAGTGCTACAATTTACAAAGCCACATTTTTAAATGTGGCTTTTTGTATGCTCAACTTGTAACTGAGGTTTGATTAGTATATTCCTCACAAGCTCTGCACCGATGAAACTTGAGAAAAATTATTTTGAAGATCTTATTAATTAGGACCACATACTGCTTTGCTTTAAGCAGCCTTGATCTGGCTTTGGACTTTCTCATCTACTTCACTGAGGGGTGAAAACAGCAGTCTCCATATGCCTAGAGGTTTCAGCTGCAAGCATGGCAAGATTCTAACAAATATAACAAATGCTGCCATTTGTACCTGCACATCTGACTTTCGGCACCATGCCATTCCTGTACGCATATATTATAAATGCATATTATGTATGTTCTTAAGCACATTCACAGGATATGTAAAGACGTATCTTCAAGACCTAAATTTCCAAAGCAAGTTTGACTTTTCCATGTTAAAACTTTACAACGAAAGGGGTTGCTGTATATTTATCTCCCTTCTGCCCTCCTCTAAATGATGTATCTTACTTCACCAAGCCAAAGCTTTAGAAATTTTCAGGAAAAACAGAACACAAGTTACCATGCAATTTCCCTTTGATCACATTTCTCCTGGTAGCAGCTTTGCTGGGATTGTCAGCAAGCCAACTGTCAGCACACAGCAAAGGAATACCAGCGCATGTCTGTGCAACACGCGGGGCTCACACGGCACAGGCCCACATCCTGCCCTCGGCTACACATGAAGTTCATGGGGGAAAGGGAATAAGGACTCTCTTCTTCCATCTGCTCCGAATGCAGCAGCGAGGCAGGATTCCAACCTAGCACTCAGGAGAGTGCCAAAAAAGGGACTGGCTACTGTGCTGGCTGCCACTCCAGGGCCCCAGGGGTGTGAGGCCCGCCAGCTGTGGGGTGGAGCCGTGCCCCCAGCCAGCTACAGCCTCTGCTTCTGTCTCGCTGCTGGCTCAGCGTGTGGAACGATTGCTTTAAGAAAAGCAATATTGTGCAGTTCATCATGTGGTGCAGGTGTTCACCTTCAAGTATCCCTGCCCTGTGCTGGCAGAGCAGCTCCAGCAGTACGCACAGCCTGTGCTTGCCTGTCTTCCCACGCCACAAAGCGCAGCACCTATGAGACCCCCGGGCTGGCTTTGCTCTGAAGGAGGAAATGCTGAGGAAAGGAAAGCTCTCACCTAATACAAAGGGCTCATATTTTTAACTGACTTCTCACTCATGCGGAGGTGTGATACAACTCCACACTCTCTACCAAGATCAACCTCAGCAACTCTTATTTCACTGATGAAGAAAGGAACCTGGTGAAGAATCAAAGGCCTCTGCCGAAATAAACTCCAGGCTCAGGTACCACCAGCAGAAAATTCAGCCCATATAAGAGCTGCTTCACACTGAGGTCACAGTTCCTGTTCAGACAGGATAAATCCAGCTGGTAGCAGGGTATGGTCTGTGACCTCTTGTGAATCTCATGTGGACAGACCCAGAGGTCACCAGTGTTGGGTATCCACTGCAGATGCAGGGATGGAGACATTCATCCGAGGGCAGAGCTCCCATTCTCGTACTGGCATCTCTGTGCAGAGTGCCAGTGCACTGCAGCTGATCAAAGAGCACTTTTTAATCAACCTACCCTGGTGAAGCAGAAGTATGGAAAGAAGAGAAAGAACAAATTCCAGCTGTAGGAAATAAACTGTTACAGGCAAGAATTTATTCAGCTGTTGCCCAAGCCAGCATGGAACCACAAGCGTTTGAGCTTGGTAGATTTGGACAGGGTGGGACCCTTGCACACTTGATTTCACTAGGATCCAGTGCTGAACTAGTGGATGAGTGATAGATGGAGATTTAACTGCCAAAATGCATTTTTCCCTCCTAGGAGAGGAAAGAAAAAGCAGTTTCGTTCCTGAGAAATAAATTCCCCAGGTTTAAATTATATTAGGGGCATGGTATTTTTTTATTTTTGTCTGGACATACATATTTGAGGGTGTTCTAATAAACAGAGTATTTCCTCTGACTTTTATTCAAAGGCACTAGCAAGTTTTGCCTTTTAAAACTCAAGAATTTGATTTGCTATAGTGCAATAAAGCTTCAGGCAGGATAACCTTAAATTCAGGCCTTTTAAAGTAGTTCATAAAAATGTATTAAAGTACTACAAACTGAATTACAGGCTACCAAACAGCATTTTGACCTCTCCTAACATCCCTCATCATAGAATCTCACTGCTGCCAAACAAATACTGATTATTTTCCAAACAATCCCACCCAGAAGAGGAAACAAGTGCATAGAAAAATCAAAGGATGTGTCTAGCACCACAAAGAAAACCCTTACATATTACGTATGTTCTTAAGCATATTCTTTTTCCAAAGCTGCCACACAACAAAGCTGTTCCAAATCCTAAAGCATGATTTATATACTTAGAACCAAGGTTTAGCTGTTTCATGTTTTTTTTCCCTGTTTTCATATTAGTTGCTTGTGTCTTTGTACTTTACTTAAAACACATACATTAATCTGAATGCCAATTACTCTCACAGGTACAGCTATAAACAAACTAGATTTACCCAGGCATAGGTTGTTCTTGCCATATCTTTGCAGCTAAGCTGGTATTCACTGAAGAAGAAACAGATCCCATACAGATAACCACATTAGTTTTCACGTAATACTTCAACCTGGAAGTAATCCTAATTTTCCTGTACAAAAGCCAGTTGTAGCATCTGAATTTTTTACTGCTGGGCAACATCTTTTCAACTTTTGTATGTCAAAAAAAACATTTGAAAAAATGTAAATGCTTCACTGAGCTACAAACAATGAAAAAAGGTGTTCTGCCTGCCATCAAACCCCGCTGTTAAAATATTAACACAATGTAAATATTGTAATATTGAGGAAGTACACTGTGTCAGTACTTCCTGGCACCGTACAAGAGCTTCACTGTTCCCTTCAGTCCCTGCTGTTGGTTTTAAACACGCACAACTTAAACAAGGCATCTGAGCTTCTCCAGTCCTGGTGCAGAATTGCAGAGAGGCAAAATCTTACTGTAGGTTCTCTGTAGACTAAAAACCGAAGTATTAAAAAGAATCCTTAAACCCAAACAATTATGTAGATGTCAGTACTTCTGAGGCAAAAAAGAAATCCCCAGAGTCTTTCAAAAGTCTTGGCCATGCTGCCAAACATGGAAAGATCTTTGGGTATGCACTGTCCTCCCCTTCCTCAGAGAAGAAAAACAAGCTGCAAATGCCCACCAGTGCCAGAAGTTTGAAAGCTGAAGTTATTCCTCATGGCAAAAATCCCATTCTCCAGATTTGCCGGTTAAGCACATTACTCGCAATTGACTCTCTCAAATGACTGAATAAGCAGCATTTGTGTAATCAAGTGAAAGAAAGCAGCCATCTACCATTAGTAAGCCAGATGTTGCTATCAGGTCCTAAGAACGATGCCTAGCTGCTGTAATGATCTATTTGTCATGGAAGTGTCACAGAAAAGCAGGACAGCTTCAAAAAATTGTGAAGACAGAGAATGACCTTGCTATAAGAAAACAACAAAAAAACCCCCAGTGGGTCATACTTGCAAAAAGTCAGCAGACTTGTTCAGGGGATCTGGGGGCAACTAGCAGGAATTTTACTCTACTGACTTTGGTTAATACAAGGTAAAATCCTGCCTGACAAAATCAAAGATCTCGCCAGTTTCCACTGAAATAGCATAAAGCCTTGAAATCTGAAGTTATCACTATTTACACTCAGAGGCCTCTCTGAGTGACATATCTGACAAAGACCATCCTTGTCCCACAGATCTAAATTCAAAACCAAATGAAATATCAGGGAAAAATATATGAATGTGTGAAATGTCTAATATTCCAGAAATGTCCAATCACAGCAAAATTAGATGCTAGGATTTCAAGAAATGAAATCCTACATGCTGTATTATGACAAAAGAAAGGTGTAAACACTGCTTCATGGTACCACAGGAAGCACGAGAATTCCAAACCCTCACCAACTTTCTAAAATACACCAAATAAATGGTTTATCTGCTGCTCCTGAAACTTTCTTACCTTTCACGTGTTTCTGTACACAAGTGGGAACTAAAATAACTTGTACAATGCCCCCCTGTACCAGTCAAAGTGTCTGATAAGCCTTGTTCTTATGCATGGTAAGAAATTGCCCTTGGGGTTAACACAGATTTTCCAGTTAATTTTAACTTGCTGACAGACCCTTATTCTGGAAGAGCTCCTCCAAGCATGTATCCAGCTGTATCACCAGATTTGTATATGGTCAAGACTAACATAAATCTCCCACCCTCAATGTTTTTTCACATGTCAGTTTATCTGCTAAGAAAATGTACTATGAACACAACACTTAGCCCCCGTATCTTTTATCTTACTTAAAAGGGAAGAAAAACTCTTGAGAACTCAGTGAGCATTCAGTATATGTAATGGGCATGAGAGGGCTATAAAAAGTCTAGGAACAGGACATCATTCCAAAACTGAACTACTTACTGTGAGGGGGAGTGTTCATTTGTTTGTTTTTAGAAGACAAACAGGGGTTTTTTTTGTCTGTTTCATGAAATATTATAGCTAAGATCCTTCTCCACTTCCATAAATGGATGTTTTTCTTACTCTCAGTGGGTGGTCTCAGAGTTTTGACAGAGGAATATCACAAGCTAAAAACATAGGATGCTACAGAGATAGCCCACCTGCAGTGGTGGTGGATGTGAAGGGGCAGAGGGAAGGTGATTGCAAAGACCAAAACAGACTGTGGTGGGGGAAATCAAAGGTCAGAAATGTATTCACAAGCCTAACAATGGGGAAGCCCTGGTAAAATGAGCAGCCAAAAAAAAAAGATACTTTAGGAAAAGAAGGGATGCATAAAAGAGACAAAAATGCTAAGTGTTCACTTATGCTGCGGTTTTTGTTTTGTTTTTTCAAAAAAGATCCTAGTAAGACACTCAGATATAATGCTTGGCATTCCTTTTAGTATAGTTAAAATATTTTGAAAATTTTTTTTCTTTAATATTTATATTTTATGCTAGCTAATTTAACAAAAAAAAAAAAAAATCCTTTAAAACCTCTGGTGTAAACCGTATGTCAATGCAAACACCTGCTACTACCTTGTGTGTTGCTTGGTTCCTTACCTGTTTTCTACCAGGAAGTCTACCACATATTTCTTCAGACAGTAGAGATGGGCATCCATCAGCCCTGTTCTGATATGCATTCTGGGGTGCCTGAAAAAGAATAAAAAAGGGAAATCATGGAGCTTTTGCATGGCTGTTTACAAGAACTTGACTTTGAAATGAGGTCAGGGGATAGTGACAAGTGTGCAAAGGTCTGTTCCTTTCCATCTACTGTTGGATTGCTGGAACAGAAGAGCTCAGGCTGCCATTAGTGGGCTGTGTCTAAAAACTTACACCTGCTGGCCCTGGGCTGATCTGCTGCAAAAGAAAACACCTCCTCCACAGAGTCATTACTCCTGCTACATCTTCTCATGTAAGTGGAAATTGCACATTACTGGGCAGAAAGCCAAAGAAATGGGCCCAGAGTGCTAAAAGTTACAGTGGGTAATGTCAGGGTACAATAATTCAAAGCTTCTGGCTAAGTGCCTGCCTTAATATATATGCAAGGCTGGGCATGTTCTGCTAGCAAACACAACAACACTACTGTATTTTCTCCAACACTTCCTGGAGGGGAAGAGGGGAAGGAGATGGGGTCTGCTCACCTTTCCTACACTACACATTACAAAGGATTGCCACATCTCAATTACAAAGCATTTGGCTATCCAGCTCAGTAAGGTGGGAAAGATCAGTAAAACTCCCACTCATCATAAGCCAAACAGGGAAGTCTTCGCTTTTGGGGCAGTCTCAGGTTAATATTTCAGAACCTCAGGAATTCTCGGAAGCTTCAAAATTTTAAGAACAAAGTTTAAATCATAAAGACTCGTTGACTGTTTCTATTGCTTCTCTCTATGCTTTCTCTATTCTTAGATAATGGAAACCCTTTTTGGAACCCGTCTCAAACCAGATAGATATTTTAGGCAAATATTACTTTCCCTTCCACAAATCTGTGGCCTCATTGAGAGCATTCTGGTTGTCTAAACATTTGCCACTAGCTCCCAGAACAGAAAAGCCACAAGAATATTTAGCCTGCAGATTAAAAAAGACAAAACACAAGAACAGTCAGGGACTATGCTGAGCTGTTCAAGACATCCATAACTGCACTCACAGTGATAGGCTATTAAGGAGAGAAATTTCAATCCACACCTGAAATTGTCTCTGTTTTCATTTTTCTTCTTTTGATGTCTGGATTTCATAATTAAGTCTGAATGAACATATTTTATCAGTGTACTCTATCCAACTTGGTTTGCTTATTCCAGAACATGCTAAAGTCAGATGTTTGTGATCATGACCACTTTTATTATGTAGCTAGCTAGCTCTGCAGGATTACTCACGAATTGTGTATGCATATAAATAGTAAACCAATACTATCACCAAATATTTAGTAACACCAAAGTTACCGAGAACATCAGGTGTTCTAGTAAGCCATTCTTCAGTGCATTTCTCAATTAATGCCTTGAACTACCAAAGTATTTAAGTGTTAACATTTCATGACTTATGTGGCATTTCTCAAGCATGCCATTCAAGCTACGCATATTTTTGACTAAAACAAAATTCTTTAAGTCTCATTTGCAAAGGAAAGCTCCTATAATAGTAGTACAACACTTTGCAGTGAAGTATGAGGTACTAGAAAATGATATATGTACTTTCAGTAGATTACTTCATTAACAAAACATGAGCTCACCTAGCAATGCTCCAGTACTGATGTTATCAGTGGCCCAGATGTTGCTGTGGAAGGCAGCCCAAATAGCAATGTTCCTTATGCAAAGAGGATAGGGAATCCACTAATTTTAATGAGATCTTGCAGTTGGAAGTCATTAGATTCACTCCTGCTCTGCATCCTGAGAATGGTTTCCACATTTTGTGTATGTATGAGAGGGAGAAATTTCCTAACTTCTCTGAGAAGGGTTCCTTTGTATTTATGTAATGAATATAATAGTTTACTGAGAAAATTAACAATTCAATGGAACAAGGCAATAAACATGTAAAAATATAGAAACAGATGGAACATAGGAAGGAAAGGCAAAAATGGGAGGAAAAACTCCAATTCTTAACCCAAAGATGACAAATTAGACAAAATTTCTTTAGTGCTAGAATGCCATGTTTTTCTCTTCCTATTTAAGATCTTTTATACATGCCCCCTTAAACATCAGGCAGAGGAAGGCTGCAGGGGCTAGGCATCAAGCAACGGTGTAAAACAAGAATTTCCCAGTAAATGCTGGCTGTGTCACCAGTGTCTGTGTGGCTCTGACACATGCGGTATCCATACCTGCAAACTGGAATAATGCTGTGTAGCTACACCACAGGACACTGAGGATTTGTGGGCTGAAGTTTTTATCTGCATGCAAGCATTGTTTTTCTGTAGCTAAGCAACTTTATACCAAAGTTATACAAAATCAGTGCAAGTGGACAAATAGTAGCACAATGCTACCCCAGCTCCTTCATCACACCAAAAAAAAAACAAACCACAAAAAGCAGCCAAGCAACAAGACGTACTGAAACACCAGTCTGAGTCAGCTTTCAATGTAGAATATGCTAACAATAATGGAACATCATGCTGGACAAGAGGGAGGTCCCACAATGAAATCCTCTGAAATACAGACCACCTAAGTGATTTGCAACAGAATAGTCCCGTAGATTAATATTATAATCACAGCTTCAAAGGTCAAACAGGCAAGTTTGGGCACATGCATAAACAAAGCCATGATTTCTGTAAACCAGGCTCAAGGAGAGAATAGCCACACTAAACCAGACTGATAAGAGCACTCTATCATAACAAGCCACTAAAGATGATGCTCATTTTCATTGACTAATGCTTAAACCAGTTTATCTTCAGGTAAAAGCAAAGGAGCCAAATAATCTAACAGATAACAACAAACCCCATCACCATTTCAAATGAGCATCTGGTTACTAATATCGAGAGCCACACTCCCATCTCATGCCTCTGATCTCCCACTCCATCAGCTAATCTTTACAACATATGAAAAATGAGCCCTTCGCAAGAACAGCTGATACAGAGAGAATCAAATAACAAACAATGCAGGAGCTGACGCACCTAGACTTACTGCTTCGAGGGAGATAATACAGAAGGCTTTTAATTATACCATCAAAGCAAGAGAGAAGGTACTAGGAGGGGCTGGCTGCAGATGGTTAAGTGTTAATGAATGCCGGGTTGAGTGGTTTATCAAAAGAAAAAGACTGGATACGTATCTGAGAGGGTCACCCTTGAGATGAAAGTTGCAACAGCCATTGTTGGAGCTCTTTAATGAGGGAGGAATGTCTAATGTGTACCCTGTAAGAATCATACCAATTACTAAATGAACTTTGGTTCCATCTAGCAAATGTAATCAAACACAAGTCATTAAAATACATGGTAAAACTCCCTTTGGAGCTGCCACTATAGTGTCTATTACTGTCTGTGCTCCCATGCAAGGGAGGGGGCTGCTCCCAGTTATAAGCTCTGTGTGTTAACTGATGGCAGATTTTAGTCCTAATGATGAGGCACGGAGGGCTCCCTGGCAGAAAGTTAACAATTAGAAGGCTAAGAGAAGTCAGGGAAAGATCAATTTAAAAGAATGCAATGTAATGTGTAAAATTAGCTTTTATTAGCACATAATTCTACAAAATTCTGACTCAGGATGAGAGTGCATAAAGGTCTGCAAGAGTCCTTAGAAAAGTCTGTGCCTGTAATTCCTGACACGCCATTGTGAAATAATAAGCAGTACTAACAGGATTGATGCATGCTTCATACATGGCATTGCTTTGTAAGTGGAGCCCAGAGCTTTTCTTTCCCTGATAACCCCCCTCAGGATTTCCTCCCTCAGGGAAATCAACCACTGATAGAGCAAACTTCCCTTGTTTAAAGGAAAGAAGTCAGACAATTGTTTCAACTGTAAACTAATTAACAGAGATTACCACCAAGAGCTGGAGGTTCCAACCAGCTCCATACTCCCACTGACAGTGTGATAATGCCAGGCTGGGGTCAAAATCATAAATCTGAAGGGAGCACACACAAAGCTTAAAGTCAAAAAGCCTCTCTACTAAGAATGGGATATTGCCACATTAACCTCACCACCTCACAAATAAACTAGCTGAGAAAGAGAAATCCCATGGCCTCCCTTTCCCTAACTTCATACAGCTGCTGACAGAAAATATGAAGGGCTTTAACTAAGCTCAAGGACCTGAGGCTGTCCATACTCTAACACTAATCCAAGCAACGACACAATAAAAATCTAATCATACCAGCTATTAACCTGGCTCCTAAACCTATACCTGAATTACATCCACCGTGGGCTCATGGGTATTAGTTAATCTTCCTCCCCGTCCTTCCAAAGCAAATAAGTAACAGCAAGCTAAGTGCAAACTATGCATTCCACACTTGCATCTTTTCTAACTAATGGCATGTAGCTCACACAGTCCATAAAGCCAAACACTCTACCACATTCTTCCTATCCCCCACACCATGAACGGTGCTCTTGCATGAAGCAGCGTGCGGTTCAGTCCAAACACAGTGCTGACCCCTGCCTGTCTGCAAGGACGCGGTGCTCTCATGTTGATACAAAGCCAGTGTACAGATCAACATGAAGAGAAGTCTCACAGCAAAAGCTGCCAGACCACCTTTAATGTCTCAAGCATTCCTGCTTTTAAAGGAAAAAAAAATAATCCCTAAATCGCATTGCTCATTTACGGGACAGCTCTTGGCTGTAAACTCACTAATAATAAAAGACCACTGTTACATTGGCTTTTCAAAAATCCCAGACACCTTATGACCTTAATTTTTTTTTTTTAATTTTTATTTTTTACTCAGTGCTTTTGGCCAAAAAGATCCCAAAGCACTTAGCCACATGAATGTCCCCACTGTATGCCGGGGCTCCTTTGCCCACCGGTGAAATGCTGCCACCTCTGGGCTGCAAAGCTGCGGTGGCAGGGCAGGCCCCCTTCGCCCCCCCGCCCCTCGACCCCCGCTGCAGAGGAGGGTGGGCAGAGGGGAATCGGAGGATGCTGCTTCTTGGGTGGGACTGCTGCAGTTCTGGCTGAGGAACACCTCAGCAATGGGAACCCAAGAGTTCAAGACGGCACAGCTACCATGAGGTGTCTCCCAACACATGCCACAAGCCCCTGTGACCCTCACCTCTGCTTCCCTGCTCAGGGGCATTCCCTCACTGTTCCCCTTCCTCTAGTTTTGTAACAGCCTTATTTAAAAAGAAGGGTAAGATTTGCTTTGGTCCATTGAAGATCTGGCAAGGGAGGACAGGACACTGCAGTTCTGGTAACAGCCACCCACCACCCATCCTCACAGCTGCTGCCACTAAAGAGACACTGCACCAGAAATGGGAAGTACTTTCCAAATGAAAATGTTTTATTGATCTAGTGACCTAAGTTTCTTGAAAGCCTTCTGAATAATAAATATTTTTCACTTAAAACCTTCACCACATGCCATTTTTCTTTGTTGTATTATGTTATTAATATACCCATGAGACTATAATACAAACTCTGAACCTACTTCTGACAAAAACATGCTGAAAACTTTTTGGTAAAGGAACTAACTTTCATTGAAAGCCAAAGATTAAATCATTTTCTCTGGTATAAAGAGTATAGGTTAGCAGTCAGAACTCAGGATTAATATTTGCTCAAGGTCAGTAATGGTTTACAATAAGCCAGTGTGACCTCCCATATAAAGAGTCATTTTCTTGGCAACAACATCGTGTTTTAATGTTAACATCTCTTTTGACTTCAATGCTGAAGAGCAAGGGTGCCAATGGCTGCACAGCCACCCCATCGCATGAACCTATAAAAAATGTTTTTCTTCATCCTGCTTCAGCTGCCCCATATGAAAAGGAGAACAACAATAATTCCTTACCCACCCCAAGTCAGAGGAGTGCTCCCTGAGGGCTGTGTGGCCACATTGCTGGACGCATGTGCATCCCCTTGGAAGCACACCAGACACAGCTGCCCGTGAAAGCACTTCCCTAAACTTGGTTCTAAGGCTCTTCTCTACCACACTGAGTGTGAACAGCTGTAGGAAATAACGCAGGGGCCAGGCTGCCCACAACACTACCACCCCTGTTCTCTTTCCCTGCCACTGGAAAAACAGAGTTCATGCAAATATTTTATACTAGACACTTTTATACTAGATACTATTCTGCTAGAAAACCCTGATTGCTGTGTATAAACTGGGGAAGCAAAAGAGAGAGACCGAAATGATAATAAGCCTGGAGTTTGGTGTGAACAGAAGAGAATACACTGTGAAGGAGGGCGGGGACTGCCAGAGACATTATTAATAGGTTTTACCCTTGAGCTCTGGCAGCTACTTGTTCTATACACAGAGGAAAAGGATTAATCAAGCCTTGCACGTAAAGGTTCTTTCTATGGTCTGCCAAAATATTTAAAGGGCTATATACAAATTGTAAGCCTTATTATTATACACATTCAATGTAATCATCTTATGCTACAGTTAAGGCCTGGATGACAATAAAGTAGATTATTGTGTGCTATAACCAATTCAATTCCAACACAACGGGACATGGCTTAGTCACTTAGTTCAGATCTGGTGTTTGAGCTTATTTTTCTTATGCTGGGCTAAACTGTGATTTAAGAGATTTAATTGAGCTTTGGGAAATGCTTTCTTTGCTGAAGGAGAAAGAACTAAAAGTCTGCACCTGGCAACCCTAATCATTTTCAATTTTCAGCTCATTTTGCTTCCTACTTCATGGAAGTTCACCTTAGTAAATAATTGTTCTCTAAAATCACCAGGGCTGAAAGGATGACAACACTTCAGAGGAACAAGTTTTAAGAAAACAACTGAAGCTGGAGGATTGTATAGAGGCTACTGAAGAACAGCAGCTCCTGCTGATCCCTCCTACATCAGTTCCCAAAGGGCTAAGCAGTAGACATATGATATATTTTTTTAAATCAAATAATTACAGTAAATGCATGGGAAACAGTGAAACTGAGTACTAGGTCAAAGCTGCAGGTCACTAGCAATATATAGCTTAAACACAGCAAGGCTGACACAATTTCTTCATGCCACTGGCCTGGACTCAAAGGCAAATAAAACTGTACTTGCAGCATGAGCATGGCATGACAAGGCTCCAAAGACGTTCTGCACCTTCCAGGTGAGGTGAGTCCTACTTAGAATATACGATCTGCAAAATTTGGGAATTTAAGGTAAGGGCATACCTTTGGGCTACTAAAATACATAGGCAAAAAGAAATTCTTCCTCCCTCAACCTTAAATCACAAGCAAAAGCATAAGCAAAAAACCCCCTCCAAACTTGAAATAAGCATAAATGTTTCCCTTGCATTTCACAGGGCCCAAGAGCAGAACAAATTGAAGCTGTCACATGTATTCTTGGGTTTCCCATTGTGAATCGATGTCCATGAGAATCACCTACTTCTGCATCACCAGTTTATTAAAATTTTCTCTTTAAACCTGTCACTGTGCACAGGCCATAGGCTGATCACTTACTTCCCTTTGCTAGGATCTTTACCTGACAAACAAAAGGGCTCCTCACAACAGAAGGTGCACCTTTGTGAGTCTTTCTGTAGAACATATCTGCAGTCAAAAAAGCTAAATTTCACCAGACTGAAGAACAACCTGACAAGAGCCTGATAGCAGGTCATTAGGGTTAGAAGGAAGAAGAGTTAGAAAAGCAGCATCTGGCTCCCACCAAAACATACAGTCTAGAAAGCAACAAGACATGAGCTTTGAGTCCAGAGATGGGAAAAAATTAAGTGTTATGGTTTATATTACCAAAATCTACTCAAATCCAGCCCATGTAAATCCAGCCTTCCTGCCATAAACCTGGCAATGCTAATTTCCTTCGTTTACTATAACTGAATTATACTTTGCTCCTGCTCCTTGATGGTCTATAGCTTCCTTAGTTAATGCTTTGACCTGTGGGTTTTTTTGATTTTTGGCAACTACTGCTTCTGCCTCAGTTTTGATTCACAATGTGCTTTTACTACCATATCTACTCACATCTCAATTCCACTGGAACCTGGACACTTTAGCACTTGACACAGTAACCACTCTTCATGCTGACAAGATCCCAACAACTGCAAGTGTCAAATATTTAATTAGGTAATGAAAACAGCTTTATCTCAGGCAGAAGTTAAAGTGGGCACAGATCTTGGCTCTGCTGCCACTATGGAGGGAGCTGGGCTGTGACTGCCAGGGCACAGGCTGCTCTACACCTCAGCAGTGCTGGAAGGGTACATAAAAGAAAAACACATATTAGAGGAAATTCTTCTAAAGAATCAGTGCTCAGATTTCATGAATCCCGCTTCCCTACAGGAAAAGAGAGGGATTTCCTGAATTGGTTATACTGAAGTCATGACTCAGCCTGTGTATTCAGATACATCTTCAGAGACATGCTAGCTCAGATTTAAGGCAGCATCAACCTTGAGCTGTGAGACTTCAAGACAGTGAGAGCCATCAGAGCTTGGGACATCACCAACTGTAGAGTACAGCCCAGTTGTCCAGTAAAAAAAAATCCCAGGTGATAGGAACATCACATAAGAAATACAGATAAACTTAAGCTCTTTTCTAGTTTAGAAGAACCTATACAATTTATCAACTAATATTTTGACGGCATCAAACAAGAACTTCATTAAAAGAATGTCTTAAAATTAGCAAGTGTAACATTCGTTTTGCAGAGTGACAGCAGAATTAAAAGCCAGAGGAGAAATGAAGTCAGACTGAAGCCTCTGATAGACATCACTATGTTCAGCTCAAAAGAAGTTCATGACTACTTCTTTTAATAGTTGACAGGCATTTTACAAAACACCATTAGAAATATCATGGAATGATGAATATAGGTATCAGAGGGGAAAAAAAAAAAAGAAAAAATACTAGACACAAAAAAGTATCATCACCGCAAGACGACCTTAACATCCTCCCAAAGTCCAAATTTGCATTTTTTTAAACAAGTAATTACAGTGGTTACAACCACACTGGATTAGTTTCTGGTTAGACCAGATTACTCATGATTTAAAATTTCCAGGCTTGTTAATAGCTATAACAGAGATTGCTGCTTCTCATTACTACAAGAAACTGAACTTATAAGTAAAATGCTTTCAGGAAGATGCTAAAGTTGGAGCTCTGCAGCACTGAGCCCAGATGAATGAAAACATATTGCACTAAAGACAGAGCTGAATTTCCAAGAATCTCTCTCACCTTTCACCCATTAGCAGCACCTGAATAAAAGCTGAAGGTTGAGCCAGAAGAATTTTACTCCTTTGGAACAGTGATCATGCAACAATTAGAATACTGCAGAAGAAAATCATGCTGAATCCAATGCAGTCATAAGGTACTTGAGCACGTTTCCTCCCTTCTCTGGAGCAGTTATTGCTGACTGAGAAACTTCTCACACATACTAGATAGAAGTTTCTCACTTCAGCACATGCTAAGGTGTGAGCTACCTTTATAAATAACTAGGCAAAAAACCCCAAACAACAAAGAAAACCCCCAAACACATTCTTGAAGGAAAAGCTGTCAGGACAGCTAATAAAACACTGCTCATGTGTGTATTTTCACAATTTCAATATTAATTTTTAAAAATTTTTAGATGCAGTTATGAAGTCGAGTTTTTGGGCAAAATTAACACATTTTATTGCTATGACAACCAGCATCTTACTTGTCTGGAGAGAGAGAGGCTTCAGCAATGAAATAGATAGGAGAAATGTCATGAATCTAGACTTCAGTGGTCCCTCACAGTGCAAGCAGCAGCAGAGAACCATTTTCAGCACAAAACACAAGCTGGTATTGAAAAACAAGTGAGAAGACAGCAGCTGAATCCTCTGTTGTTTATACTACCTGGGGCAGTGAGTTTAAAACTCACAGCCTAGAAGCAATACACTGGCCATGGCAAGTACCAGAGTTCAGGTGTTCCATCATTAGCTCTTAGAAGAGCTCTGTGTACAAAAACCAGAACAGCAACAAATCCAGTCCCTGTCTTTAGCAAGGCTAAACTCACGGTAGGACAATTGCTTCATCTTGAAACATGTAGCCTAACAGAAAGAAAAAGAAAATGAGTAGTGGATGACCTGAAGATTATAATTTACAATTTTACATCAACCTCAGATACTATTAAAACAAAACAACTTCTATTCCCTTCTTGCTTGGAAAAGACTTGGACCATTCTGTCTGTGTCTGTAGACTGTTTCAGTATTATCCAACTGCATAAACGAAACTAGTGTCAAAATTAAGTTTTAAATGGCTTGAGGTTTATAGGAATTAAAGAAGGAAAAATTAAATTTGAAACTCTGCTTGTTTACTAGCACTAATTAAATATGCCAGATTTCTGGGCAAGCTTCCTAGCCTGTGGCTACTACGTTACTGGCTTGTAAAACAGTCAACAAGTGCATGAGTACAAAGCACAAATACAATAACAGAGATTTCGTGTACAATCCTGCCCTTAGTTTATAAAGAAAAAAATGTATTAGAACCAATCTGTAACTATAAAGACCTGTGCTAACCCTCTAGACTATGTGAGTAATATAAAAAAGGCCCAAGTCTACAATGGCTGCTTTTGCATAGACAGTTAAAAAAAGTAAACACAGAGAGAGGTAAGAAGCAATAAGCACAACAAAAATGAACAGGAAGCCTTAAAAGACCAGTTTACTTATAAAAATTCCACGCTTCTGGGCTCTGCTCTCAAAATAATTTGCTATTAAAAATAAAAGGGAGTTTTAGCATTGCAACAGAAGAGGTGGGACTGATTCTTTACACCACAGAAGCTGCACTCTTCACAAATAGATCTTGTTATTATATTGGACTTCACTAGAAAATAGTTTTATTCTGAAAAGCTGGAATTGCACATTTAATGGGAGCATGGACCATATCTTTAAGTGTACAGTCCTTTACACTCTATACTTTTAAGATAGGTAATATCTTTGTGTTCTACATTTTAAAGGAAGCAGCGCAATGACCTCACAGTCCGTGAGGAAACTACAACAACCAAGAAACAACAAACTGAAGCCAATCTCAGAAAAAAAAAAAAGGAGTCTCTGGACAGAACAAAATGCAATGGTACCTGTATCTTCCCTAGGTAGGTAGAGAAGGAAGAAGGAGGGACAGTAAGAGCCCATGACCTAAACACTGTTCTTTGCACACACTTCTTTCAGGAAAAGCTCCCCATTTACTTTCTGTAGCAGAAGCAGCTGTTTCTACAAAAGCAGCAAACAACTCTTACTGAAAAAAACCACTTGAGGACAATTTGCTGCCTTGACAGCTTTAACGTGAACAGCCTTTCACAGCAACTCAAATTAATGTGTGCTCCCACTGTACAGTAGTCTTGCTCAGCTTTAAGGAAACCAGGAATTATGCTCCAATAAAAATTCAGCCACGCAAATATTCTGCTGTAAAAAGAGGCATAAACATATAACTCTTCAACTTTCAGAATCACATACATGAGGCAAAGAGAAATGATATAAAAATAACTAGGTTTTTGTTTACATCTGATTTAGAAGAGCAATTCCAGAAACTAAACTGCTTCCACAGAGACATTGATTTAATTAGTCTGCAAAGCATGCTTTATTTGTGTTCAGACCTCTGATGTACATTGATAAAGAAAGAAAAAAATACAGTGGACACACACAAAATAATTGCCTAAAATTTTTCTACGCCAGATGCAAGTAGGAATTCTCAAATACACTTTCATGGGCTCTTCCCTAAATGCAAATGATCCTTTTTTAATATACACAAACTATGCCTGTTTTCAATTAAAAACATGACTGGATCAATTGGATCATATATTTTTGCAAACCAGCCAAAAATCAAACAGAAACTGAAGGCATGAAAGAATTGTTCTGGAAGTACAAACCATGCTCCAGTTCTACTTCTGGCAACAAGAAACACCTCTCACTTTGAAACAGTGCTAGAACTAATAGCAGTACACAAAAACATGCTGTCATTCACCAGTGAAATAACTACATTAATGAACAGTACTCAGAAGCTGAAAAACCCCTAAGTGGTCAAAATCTTAGCTTAGCAAACAAGCCCACTATGATCAAGTAACAGCAGAACATTGGCTTCCTGCTTTTTGGTAACTTTTAATCTCAATTTTGGGTCTTATTATTCAACAGGATGACAACATGAGTTCCTCAGAGATGTGAACAATGGATTCTCTTGAGGACACAAACAGTGGCAGGGAGGGTGACAATTTTGCTTGAAGTAACAAAAAGGACTACTAAGAATGGGCTCTCATACACTTTTTTTCCCCACTGCATTTTGATCCTCATGAGTACAGACATTGCTTGTCCTTCCTCATGGTAGATTTAAAAGCCAAAACATCCCAAAATTTTGGGAATGGACATTCAACTGTGAGTGCAAATAAGATATTATTCACTTTTAGAGACAACGTACAAGTTCAAGTCAGTGTCTACCTTGAATGAACACTTCTGAAGCTCATCAATTTTTCTGCTCCTTATAACCTCATCTAATTCTCCCTATGAATGCACCACCCAACAGGCAGGGAACAACAATTCTGACAAGCAAACTTACACAGAGAAGTCAGATCAGCCTTTGCAAAGACACAGCCACAACATCTTTCCCTTGTTTACACTGCAGTTGTCCTTAACTCTCCTGTGTGCACAGCACACAGCTGGTGGTGGCCTCACATCACCTTCCCAAAACCCCTGCTCATTTGGATGCTGAATAACTTGGTTCAACTTTCACCTCTTCACCACACAATAACTGTTCAGGCACTGCCCAATGATAAAAACATTCATAGGTCAGTGTATCTAGAACTTAGGAAACAACTGTATCCTAAGATACCTAAGACTCTAGATATTTCCACTGAGAGATGAATTAATACTCAAGGCCAATTTTTTACTGCCATTGGAAGAGCAGTGAAATCAGCAGTAGATATGCAGGCATATGGCAGGTAGCAGACTGAAACCTTCCAGAAGTCTTGACTGGAACTTGTGAGTCACTTCCACTGTGAACACAACATGTTTTCATGTATGAAAATTAAGAAGTCAAAGCACAGAGTGTCAAAGTAAAATGAACTTTTAAATTATTGTGCTGCAGTTTGCAATGATCTATCACTCATACTCAGTACTACACTCCTTTCTCATATTGACAAGTTCCTATCTGTTCATCCACTGCCTCCAAGATGGTGAATCAATCAGCTAAAACTTCAAAACACAGAAATGAAGGAGTAGGTAGAGTGACAGATTTCTTTGTAGCAGGCTACTGAACTGCAAGGTTATTTCAGCTCCAGAGTCTGGAATTTCTGCTGTTTGTGGCATTCTTGATTTACAGGTTCATTATAACTTTGTTTATGCACACAACCTTTATGAGGCCACTATTTAGTAGGGCAGTATCACTTTGTTTTATTACCATAACCTGTGATTCAGAAAACATTTACTCTTTCTGTTTATGGATAAAACTGTCATTTAAAAAGTGAATAAGTAGATCATACAGACCTGCCCAAATCACCTTGGAAGATGTTTTACAACAGATTGCTTGCAAAAATATCTGTCATGTTTTTAAAATGTTTAGAAGAAATGAAAGTAGTCAGTCTTTGGAGTGATTACTTATTCTAAAGGGAATTACTTTTCTACTGTGAAAATAAACTATATGAAGAATTATAAAAGATTATACACTTGTTTGATATTTGTATTCTGCTGGAGCCTGAAAGTGCTGACCAAAGCTATATGTATGGGTAACAAAACCACAGTTCACATCACAGAATTTAAAAGCTGCCATCAGGTGGCCAAACTGGAAGCAGAGAGCAGCAAACAAATGCAAGAATTAAGGAAACACAAACATCACTTTTTCTCCTTTAGGCAGAACAATACGGACCTGACAAAGCCCAGATGACACAACAGTTTCCTCAGCAGGACTGGCTCCTCCCAAGGAGTCCTCCTGGTAGTCCTGAGGGTACACAAGCCCCGGGACTGCTCCGCCCACCCTGAGGTGCCACTGCCGGCCGGCCCCTGGCAGCACTTGGGTGTCAGCTCAGTGGAATGGCTCGGCCCTGCCAGGCTCAAGCCAGCAACTGTAAAACCAGTTCATATGCATGCAAAGAGTCATCCACCTATATATAAATTCTTGCACACACCCAGGAGGAGCGGTTTGTAAATGCAAAAGAAAATATATTTAATTTTTTGCTGCATGTCCAGTGCCTTTGTAGGAAAAAAAAAAGAAAAGAAAAGGAGAATTAGTATATTGAAAGGGAATTAGAGATAGTGGAGTGGTAAGAATAGCAGTGCATAACAATGTAACACACAATGCACAACACTAATAAATACTACACGTTTCGGACATACAAAAGTACAAGTGCTGAAACTGAAAATGTGGGCTCAAACATGACCTGTAGCTCAGGCTGGATGCAGTGTTAGATCAGCTGTTTCCTGAAGGGCATTTTAACAGAACTATTCTGACTCAAAGAGTGGGAAAGCCAACAGTTAATACCCTGTGTTCAGAACTGCATTTTACATTTACACTACTGACATAAATGTTCCCGAGTAAATGCCTCTATGAGACAGGAAAGTAATATTGCATTCATTTTAAAAAGCAAAGCAAGTATGAGACACTAACATTAAGTGGATTTCTCAAGGTCACAAAGCCAAGTACAAAGGTGACATCTTTTTGTGTGTAAATTACAAGGCAATCTTAATGCAAACAGATGATAAAACGATCAATTCATATGAAGCTGATTCCTTCCAGCACCAGATCTCTCAGAGAACTCTTCCTCTGTAAACACAAAGGTTGCTTTTTTAATGGTTCTCTACAACAAAAATATTAACACTTATGGTTTTTTCGAACAGAACAGTTTAGGAAGAAGAAAGGTCACACAACTTTTCTACACATCCTTTAATTCAACAGTTGTCTGGGACAGGAAAAGTTTTTTTTTAACCCCAGGCATACGGTCATGGTCACCCCTATCACATATGAAGGCCTGGAATCTACATAATATCCCTAGTATTGTAACTTTTTTTCTCAAACAAATTATCAAGGACATACAAAAAAATGCTAAAGTCTGCTTTTTTTCCAGTATGCTTCCTTCATATAACAATGCAAATCAGAGAACACATAGAGTCCCGTGTTCTAAAGCCACACTACGATGGGGTACATCTAAAACAAACACATGCAAAGGACATATTCCTTAAATCTGAAATATATACTATTTTCCCAAAGGGTACAATACCAGAAAAACATACAGCAAGCACCAATTTGTCTCACTGATCTACCCCCTCAATAGCCAGAGGCTACTTCTAAGCATGCTGACTTAACACAGGAATCTGAACTGTGTAAATCAATGTCTCAATTAACATTTTGTTTAGGAAGAGTTACGGAAGAAAAACAGAATGTAATCATTTGCTAGCATAGTGGCTCCAGAGGTCTGGGAGTGTGTGCAAGAGAATGGAGTTGAATGTGGGAAGGGTCCATTATTCTTTCAATAGTGTCTGGTGCTGCAAAGTATGTACTTGCATACTTTCCTACTGGAAAAGCTTAAGTCTTCAGTAGCTCCTTGGTATGGGAAAATGGCAGGCACCCAAATGCTAACCCAGGGATCTAGGAGCAAGATCTACCTGAAGAACAATATTTTTCAAGTGGCCTTAGAAGTGAAAAATGGCCCTAAAAAGAAGTCTCATTCCCAAGGGATTTTATTCCTTCTGTCTGGCTGCTGTTTGTCAGGTGCCGTTCCCCACACACATCCTCAGCACATTCTAAAGCAAGAATGGAGAGAGGGCCTCTCTGAAAATAATCACACTTGCTGAAAGACCAGCCCTGCATAAATATCTCTAACAACAGTACAAACAGAAATCAGACTTCTTGCCCGATACTTTAGTTGAAATTTATGGCACCACTGGCTATGATTCTGTTATTACTCTTCTACCTGGCTAAGGCTCAAAGTCACAGAAGTGGGAATTTCAGAGGTATTTTCAGAAATGATGTAGCACATCTGGGGAAAAAAAACCCAAAAAAACCCAAAATCACTTAGTTCTACAAATGCTGTACCAATCCATCAGTGAACAAAGCTATATATTACACATATATGTATACATATATGAACACATGCACCATAGAAATGGGACAGAAAAGCTAAGGACACACATGGCCTCTGAAATTATATTTAATGCTACACCTTGGGTATAATAAAGCAAAGGTGGGGGAAAATAAAATCAAAGGGAATACTAGAAGACAGTCTCTGGTGCTCTTGCAAATATCACCAGCTGCTGGATGATTTATATGCAAAAAACCTAGAAGTTGAGCTTTAACTTAAATTTCCCTGCTTTCTTACTGGTTTGCTTCCAACCCTAAGAGTTTAATTAAAGTCCATCGGCCAAATTTTTCTGAAGGACGTAAGTTATTCCTTTTTTAAATCTTCCTGTACTAACTGACCCAGATTTTTCAAACTCTTGAGCTTTCACCAACCTGATTATGAATACACATACATATACATTTTTAAGAAGGTTAAGGAATTTCAAGATGATCAACCCAAGAAATACCAACAGCTGCTGCTGGCCAATATGCAGGTACATGCAGGTATGCAGGTACATGCAACTTACACTAAAATGAGTAACAGGGCAAGATACAGCATTCTGTATTGCCAGTTCACATGTCAAGTTCTAATAACTACCTTGTTCTCATTCTTAACAGAGTACTTAGTATTTGGGGACTGAGGAAGAAGAGTTCTACAAGAAATCTCCAAGAAAAGTGGATAAGCAGTTTTACTGCTTGTAAAGGGAATCTCTCTCTCATCTTCTCTAGCTGGGGAAATGGTGCAATAAATTTGATGAAGAAAGGAAGGATTTAAAGGCAGAGAAAATTAGGATTTCTCAAAGCAAAAACACAGAGAAACATGCTGCCCTTAGGAATAGATCTCTGCTATTTACTTGATCTACTGGAAGAACTCCTGGGGAGCATGTCTTAGCAAGAGAAAGGAAAGTTTGCTATGCTCTTCATTTCCTGTGTAATTCCAGAAACTGCCAGCACAATGCTGTTTGGGGAGAACCACACTACAGCTATTCAACAGGGAATTCGGCATTGTATTCTGCATGAATGGAAACTTTCTCAAAGATATATACTTGCTGCAACTAAAGTAGAATGCCAGCCCAGTAAGGATGTGAGCCCACATACACCTTCAATCAGCTAATTGCAAATTGTGACTCTTTCCATTATGACTTTCGCAATATTCTTCACAGTGCGAAACATCACAGTAAATCACCCGGGTTAGAGTTCACAGGAGCCATGAACTAAGTGCAATAAATCAGCACTAAAAATATTATGCAACTGCAGTTCAACTGATACCAAGTGTAGTTAATTTTAATGGAGAGGCTATCGCTTTTATGCGTCCTTGCAAGTTAGTGATTTGGGATCTTGGTGACCAGGATAAAAGAAAAGCTCTCTGAAATCTGGATTTCTTAGAATAAACTAGATAAATGGTTCCCTGAAAGGATGCCAGGGGTATTTCCCTCCTGCAATTGCAAAAATCTTCCGCTAAGTATGACAATTTAAAGGACTAAAAATGCATCAGTAACACAGAACAGTAAGGGAACCACAAACTTGGGCCGGCTTTGTGAGCCAGGACCTCATCCCCAAGCAGAATCAGACCTTTTAACTGAAGAGGAACAGTCACATGCTTCATTTCACCCTTACTTTGCTTTAAACTAGGCTGTTTCCTCCCCCCCCCCATATTCCACACTGGCTGATAAATTCCCCAACGGCGGGTGTTAACTAACTCTGCATTCCAGTCTGCTCTGCGTCATGGAGTTCCACATCCCGCTGATGAGGAACACATGGCGGACATGTGGTAGGGGAGAGCCTGACAGCGCTCACACAAGCAGGGATAACTCCTCTGACCTTTGGCTTTTTTTCTCTCTGTACCATCCCAAGTGCACAATGAGGAGTCTGTGCCCCTCTGTCACCTACTGGTCACTCTGGGATCACTGGACACAAGCCAAAACCCTAACATTTCAACAGGCAGCTACACTGAATACACATTATGGCTGGAAATGTATGCTGAAAGCAAGCAATTGATCGTTCTGTGTCTCTGCCCTAAGCAAACCATCCAGAAGAACTTCTTACCATACCGGTGACATCTGGATCAACTGGGGTAAGTATGTCACAAGAAGAACTATGGTTACGCTTCCTCATCAGCTCTGTGAAATAAGGTAACTCACAGCCTTGTTAAAAAGTACACAGTGGCAACTGTATTAAAGTATTAAGATGTCTTTCTGAAATGAACAGACCATTTATCATCTTTTTAAGACCTGAGCCTGGCTTAGAGTAACAATGAGCTTCAACTTCAGTGTTGTCCAGACTGAATGACTCATGCAGAGTACTGCATTTACCAAGTCACATGGACTCGAGGGTGTCCAAGCAATACAGTCATCCCTTCCTCCTTCGAATCCTCTGAAAAGTAAAACCGAATCACAGGCTAAGTGCTGGTCTGAGACCGCAGCAGACAGACAGACAGACAAATGACTAATGACAATCCATGCAACATACATTTACTGCTGATCAGAAACCAAATGCTGAGCCTCAAGCTCTCTCTGCTTTTTGCCTTATGTGTACTAGAACACAGGCCAGAATCTTGCAGTAAAATGAAAGCCGTTGACAATAAGCCTTTCTATAACTACATTCAATAGAAGCTCCTGCTAATATTCCAGATTCTGAGATTCATGAGATTCATGACCTCTTACCTGCACAAGCTGTCAAGACACAGCATGACCTTTCTTTTATAAATAGGACCTGGAAATGCTGTACCTTCCTTTCAACCCCCTGCCAACATATGAAAAAAATAACATGGCAGCAGCAAAACAATAAAATCCTGTGTAAGCAATGGTATTAAAATCAGTAATAGCACTATGTTCCTCTAAAATATAAAGTCAATGTCTCACTAACTGCTTTTACACTATGTTCACATTTATTGTATAAGTGTAACATATAAAAGCATTAAAGAGTTTTCATTATACTTGGCCACATTGATTTTAAAAATAGTAAATAACTTTAAAAATACTTCATTTCTGTAGTTTAAATGCATAATAAAAGGGCAAACTTTCCAAGAAAATTAATGCCTTTTAGCTACAGCAGCTACTTTTAGTGAGCTGAGAAACTAAACAGGCATGCAGAACCTACTCAGGGCATCCTGAGAATATGTACTCCAAACTCATGGCTCAAACAACAACTCTTGGGTTGGTATATTTTTCTGAAATGTTCAGCAAAATCCTCATTTCTAAAGAAATATGATTAAAGGTACATCAACATTTTTAAAGTGTGGTTATAGTTTGAGAAGTTAGTGTGTAAAAGTCACACCCTTTAATTCAATAGACTTAGTTCCCCTGTTTTGAATCAGTCAGATCCACTTGCTTTACTGGCTAAAATGACTTTTTACAGCTTTCTAAATTCTTATTAGTACTGTGAAACCAAATCAATTCTGGGAAGGGGAACCAGATTCTTTTCTGGCTTGTGCATCTGTAAAAGGATTATTACCTAAATCAACACATACAATTTCTATTTTTTGATAGAGGAGCCAAAAAGAACCTCATTTATTTCCTGGATGCTAGTCAGAAAATTTTATTTTTATTTGTGAGAAGAGCAGACCTGGACTAATTGCAAGAGCAGACTTGGATCAACAGAAAAGACATCACTCTATAGAGGTGATATTTTAGAAAAAAGAACTTATATCCAAGAACTTTCTATGGTATTTCTCAAAATACCACTTGAATGCAAAGGAAACTTAGGCAGAAAATTTGGTAATAGTGAAAACTCTGGATTTTTCAAAGAGAAGACCACCACCAAAGCCAGGATGTGTATTCATTCTGTACATAGCTGAGACCAGTAAAGACCTGAGCAAAGACCAGCAAAGAGGTTTTGCTCCCTGGTCTGTCCTGAACTGCTCCTCAGGATTTTCCTATTGAGTTGCATTACTGCATCCCCCACTTCCCCCTGCACAGCTTGTGGGGACATCTCCCAAATGCACAAAGAAAACAGAACCAAGTTATCCAAGTATTGCTGTTTAATCTATTAGAAGTCATGAAGCTATTTTTGATGCATGTAGCTTATGGAGTACTCTATTTTATGTCCAGCTGGGCATAAGCTCAGGGTGGTGACCCCCTTCACCAGCACAGCTGGATCTGGTACAGGACATCTGCCCACGATCTAGTTTAGGATGCTTCACACTGTAGAGCATCTGCCTATACCAGTGTCATTCCCAGCTTTTCTAAAGGAAATAAATTTTAAAAGAAAAAAAGAATCACCATAGGAGCAGCAGAGTATTTTTCAGAGATGCCAATTTCCCAAAAACAACAGAGTTATAAAGCAGAAACATTAAGGAAGTTGCTGCATTTTTACATAGGATCCACTAATTTAAAACAAAGTATCAGCAGGGGAAAAAAAAAAAAAACAAACACAAAAAAACAATAATATCCCAAGGCAACAGAAAGGAAACCAAGTGTATCAAAGCTGTTTCTGAGCTCCCATTACCTACCCACTTGGCAATGCTGACTTTTGAAATTATACTAAAACATTCGTTTTTACTCTCATGATACAAGGAGAAATGGAAGAAAAAACTCCCCAATCTTACCCCCTTCTTTTATTAAATTACCTTAAAAACAGATCTGCGTTGTTACTTCAAGGTTACTAATGTTAGTACTACATATATTTATAGATGAGGTATTCCTTTCTGTCTGAAGCACATGAGGTAATAAGTAGCTGGAATTGTCATGGTGATTTATTAACACATTCTCTAGGAGAAGCCCTGCACCTGCATCTGTGCAGACAGAACACCCACGAAGGCTGAACTCACCCCTACACAGCCCACAAGATCTTAAAAGGAAATGCTCCAAATTTAGACCTGCTCCAACAGGTGTCTTTTACTGTTTCACTTTGCATGACCATAAATATCAGAGGTGGAGCAAAAAGCTCCCTGTCCATTGTAATCTTGCTTTGAAAACAAATACCTTTGCCCCCTCCCAAAGCAGAGGCAGCAGCTATGGAATTCTCATCATTTCCTCACTCCTTCATCCTGTCAAGACCAAGTCAGAGAGATGTCACAGGCAAAACCAGGCTCCAGGGATGAGCACATAACTATTTTTTTTCTCTTCAAAGGGCTCTGAAACGTCCCCAAACTGTATTTTTTCCATTCTAGTATCTCATCTTGCAGCTATTTGCCAAAGTGAATGACATGCACAGGCTGTTCATGGCTTTTTATAAGCTCTCATTACCCAAACAGGGAACCATTTCCTTGAAAATGCTTTCCCCAGCAGCATTAGTCTCTCTAGGCACCAACAATAAATTTGTCTTTTGGCTCAGCCTGCTGCACTCCAAAACGTGCCTGAATAGATGTATTTGATATTGTTTTCCACTTGTTTACTGAGGGAGGATTCTACCTGTGGGATTTGTCATCAGGGTGACTAACAGCACAGGGAAAATAAAAAATAACTTTACCCACCGAGTTGAAAGCTTTGCCAGACTTGTTCTGGCAAGCAAAGGAGCAAAATCCAGACTCCTTTCCGTGGTGTAAGAAGGAGATGCAATCCCAAACCCAAAATGGCTATCCACGACTTACAAAACCACAACACAAATCAAAACAACAAATCTGGAAAAGAAATCCTAACCAAACTGAGAAAGAGAATAACAGGTTACACCATAAGCTTAGAAATTCACTAAAATGTTTCATTCTGTAACACTTCCATAACTACAAAACACTGAGTCAAGAGCAAATAAATATTTAATACTTAAAAAGTACTCAGGAGAATGTGTGTTTTCCCCTGTCCCTCCACACCAGCTGCTCTTTTATGGCAGGAAAGTGAAGAGCATGAAATCCAATGATAGGAAGAAGGCAAAGGTCAGGAAAAAGGTTTTTCTTCGAGGATTTAAATTAGCGTTCTACAGTTTTGCATGTTTTGTCAACATAACTTCCCTCCTGTGAGGAGGGGAAGCCAAAGGGCCTTTGAACCATTTCTGTATGGGGTCTAGATTTTTACCAGCAATAAGATTCCTAGCTTTAAAGAAAAGCTCATCTTCCTTCTTCCCATTCCTTTCACCACTCCCTCCCCTTCCTTTCTTCCACTCCCCTCCTTAAAAAGAGAGAGGAAAAAGAAAATAGAAAAAGGATCTGAAGAAAAAAATTAGCACTGGAGGAGTTCTAGAGTTCATGTAACGAGGCCACTATAGCTCTTCAAAGGGACCATTAAAAGCAAAACAAACAAAAGCAACACCCTCAAGATGTCTATTGTATTTTACAGAGGAACAAATGAGTGTGCTGGAAATTCTCCCACCATCTTGCCACAAAGTCTGTTATTTCATCAAAACAAAGTCCAGAGATCAAGAAACAGCCAACATGGCAGCTGAAAGCCAGTCACGTCAAGTGATCCATGAAGAAAATGAGATTGGGCTTGCTTTTTTTTTTCTCTTTCTATACTATGATGTATTAAAAAAAGACTTCAAAGAGTGTTTCAAGCATCGTTTTTGTTTCTCACATGAGAAAATCAGGGGTTGAGCAGGTCTAGACAACTCAGTGGTTAAAACACCATTAGCTGCCAACAGTTTGTCTTCCTAGAGCTCCCACACTTGTTTCTACCCTGGATTTGCCTGAAATGAAATTACTTGATGATTTCCATATATATTTTGCTTCCCTCAGAGCTTCCCAAAGATGGCAGCTATAGGGCAGAGAGAGAGCACACCAACATCGACAGTTGGCAGTTTCAGGTGGGTGATGGCCCAATACTTCTGCTTGATGCTTCAAAGCATCCTAATTTGGTTTTATTCTTTTTTAACACTTAGTGGATTTCTTTTTGTTCTCCTACACTGTCCTAGCATCTTTGGGCTTTACTTGGAGGGTGGCTAACACGTTACATTCGCTTTCATAGCTATGCGTGTAAGAAAAGACAGGGAGACAGGCAGATTTTTATCCCATCTGTATATCATCAACACTCCATTTACCAAATCCCAAACAGTTATGTTCAAGATCTGCTGAAGACAATGTAACTGAACAGGTGCTACTAAGGGCAAAGTTTAGCCTGCAGGATAAAGCCTGATTAATTTAGCTATAGGAATGAGAATCCTCTGGTTAGATGAACCTGTAAAATCAGGGGTCAACTAAGATCACATATGTTACAGCAATTTCTAAGTCATTATACCACAGCCACTCTCTAGTGCCAGGAGGAAGCCATAAAGACAAGCTTGTCACTAACAGCAGATAAAATATTCCTCCCCTAGCCCAAAATAGATCTATTAGTCTTCATGTGCACAAACCCACAGAATGCATCAGTGATGAATTTCCTACTCTATGCAAATCAGCTGCTGTGTATGTACAGAAGGCTTGCCTGCAGCTTGGGCCCTGCCATGCCCAAGATAAACCCAGGAGAGAGCCAGTGGAAACATGCTGGGACAGGCTCCTTGCATTGCAACAGTTACAGGGCCCACTCTTGATCACCTTCTTTCTAGGATAATCCTTACACTTGGGCAGAGGAGGTGTCATCTTTCCATGGGCACAGAGCATCTCCCTCACATCTGGTAGCGGGATGTTCAAGGAAAGATTACACTGAGCTGTGGCCTACAGCACACACCAGAGGCATTTTCACAGCAGAGATTTATCTGAGAGCAGACCCCAGATGTCTGCATCCTTGACTTAAAAGGTCCACATAGATGAATTCCCAGCTCTCAAATGGCTGTTCCACAGGTGTCTCATCTCACAGAGGTGAAAGTCTGACTGTCAGCCTGGAACAGACTACAAAGGTTGGCCTCTCAAGGAGCCAACACAGCTTTGCACAGAACACGTCAGACAACATGTGCCTGAGAAAACTACAATCATTGTACTGGAGAGCATAAAGAACAAGTCCTCTTTCCTTCTCCTATTAATGGATATGAATTACACCATGTAGAGAGCTCAGCTTGCCTGGCATATTTGATAAATTCATCCAAGTCCCCAGTGAAGTTTAATGGTGGCTATAGCATGGCTTCTCTAATGAATCTTTTGGGGCCTGGAAAGACAGCCGAGATTTTGTGCCTTAAATGCATAGGAGGGTCACAAAATCCTGAGGACCTCTCATGGATACTCTGCAAATCCATTTGGGACTCAACCAATGAGACTAGCCTTTCATTTATGGACACAGGTCTAACACTTGAGTCTCAGTACCTAAACTGTATCTGACCTATCGCGATATAGGTTTTATTTCAAGAAGAGTTACCTTTTCATGCATTCCTTTTCTTTTCCTGGATTTTTTCCTAATAAAGTTATAAGACAAGCCTATCAATTGATTCCAATGATATAACAAATAATAAAACACTGTTCCCTGACTATTGCAAAAGTGGCTTTTCCTCTTCCCTTTTCATCCTACTTTGTCTTTAGCCATCTCTCCTACTACTCAATTATTTTATCTCATCCCAAGTTCAGTTTCTATTACAAGGACCCATGAGCTTACTTCTGAAGGATGGATCTTTTAATGACAAGTTCTTCATCCAAGTCAGCTTCATTAGCCATGAAGAGCAATCTTTTTCCTGTGTCATCCACTCCAATGAAGTCGCGCTGCTCCACTGAAGTAGAAAATCAAACAGAATCATTACATAGCCCCGTTTTAATGCAGGCTGGAAAGACAAATGGGACCACCAACCACCCCCAAAATAGGAAATCTGACTATCCCAGCAAATCCATTAATGAATATTGTTGATAACTTTTTCAACTTCCAGTTGGTTGGGGTAGCAGATATATATCATAGCATTCAAAACACTGGTCCTGAAAAGTTTTTGCATCCTTTTTATGAAGATGCCAACTACAGGTCAATTTTGAGCTGTGCTTTCCTTTTCTTTTTTTATTTTTAATAAAACCCCCTGCTACCTGAATTAAAACAACAACAAACTCAAGGCAACCAGCGAGTTCCTCAAGTCCAACTGCTTCTTCTGATAATGTCACTCCACATTAGAATTAGGGCATCTGGAGAGGATTATGATTCAGTAAAGACATAAGTATTTTGCAACTCATCTATTTTAGACAAATATCAATATGTAAATCACAAACACACATAAAAGTATAGATTCTAAGATTTTTACCGTGGATGTTTCTGGGTGGGTTAACTTGATTTAAATATCTTTTTATAAAACCGTCCACCAAGAGAATATCTAACACTCACATGTATTATTGTGGCAGCCCATATCTCCTGCAATCAGTGACTGTGCATCAGCAGGGACTTTGGACTACTGAACTGTAAAGCACTTATTTTTTAAGAGTTTTCCACAACATCTGAATACAGTGCTGGCAGCTTATTCTAATTTTCACTCTGTAGTTAAGCCACCACTCAGGTGGCAGCCATATAGTGACCTTTAGAGACACAGGCTGTACAAGTAAGCCACAGTACAATTTTAACAAAAACCTTTTTTCTCCCAATAAATACTAATATTTTGGGCCAAACTGGCACATACTTGAGCTCCTAAATTCTGTTCCTTTAACTGCACTGGAGTAACAACATACCCTAGAAGTAGCTAATTCTCTAAGATCTTTTCTGGAAAAACTATTTTTAACTTCTAATTAATTTTTCCCAGTCCAGGCCCATCCCTTGTTTTACTTTTATCTGTTCTTTCAGAGTTACCACAGTAACAACTATGGTTAAAACAGTCAAATCTATGCAGCTGTTGAATGTTCTCCTGTACAATCTTTGATCCAAGTGATCAAGCATACCCTCTTCAGAAAACTCCCAACCCTTCTCAGAAATTCATTACACAGCAAAGAAATACGAAAAGAGGGCTGAACATCTAACACCATGACAAATTAAGTACCATGACAAATTAAGTACAATTATGATAACATTTACTTGCTGTAAAAACTACTCAGAGCAGTGCCTGTTTTCATTCTGTGGAGGGCAGTGAAGTTTGAGATTGGGGGCGAATGAACCCTCACCTCTGACACCTAACTGGGGTCTCCTGACAGGCTGAAAATACAACAGTGACTGACTCTCCTCCATCGAGGCACCAACACTTCTCTAAAAGTTCAGGTCCTGCCTGCCCATCTCCTGGCTGTTCTTACAGTAACATATTACACTGCTACAGCAAACCATGCAACAGGAAAGAGGGAGAAAAACAACTTGATGAGAGCAGGATCAAGCACATGACTGACACCAATCTGGTTGCTCTTGCTTGTGTGGATAGGTAAGAAACAGGGAAACCATGAGACTGCACTGTGAGATTTTTTCTGTAGCAGCTGCCAGGTCAGGTTTCTCTTCGTACACAGGCAATAAACAACATTACTCCAGTAATTTAAAAAAGACAAAACTTATATGCTAAAATCAATTATCCAGAGGTACAAGCATGCTGTTTCAAATCCCACTGGCATCACTTAGCAGGGAAAAAATAAATGGAAGAACAGACACATAAGTTCACAAAATCCCTGCAAGGAAGTATGAAAGAAGTGTCAAAGTGACAGTAACTTAACAAAATCATTTAAAGTATAAAAATGAAATGAAGTATGTGTTTTGCCTCCTCACAGTAGATAAAGACTTGACACTGCTATTGCATTTATTAATTATCTTACAAATTAGATCCCCATCAATTTTAAGGGCTTTAATGATCTAAAGAAATCATGACATCACAAGAGAATGCTAAGCACTTTAGTGACAAAAAAATAAATTTCAGTCAAAATTTTTAAATGCTTTGTAATCAATCATAACTAATTGACATTTGAGAAAAAGACACCTTTATTAAAGATTCAGTCTCCCCACCCTTTCAGTTAAATGGGGAGGATTTCACACGATGCAGCCATCAAGACCACCAAGAGGCCTTCTGGCAAACAGAGAGAGTACCAGTGATGACATGCTTGCTGCTTTCAAGACAAGAAAAATAAGCAGGAAAGAGCCACCATCCCCATCTTTTCTGCCTTTCATTATACACAGAAAGGTTCAGACACTGTTTTCCACTCCATCCCTTACAGCTCCATTCTGGGTATCTGAATTTCTGACACTGTCTGTTTATTTCAGTTACTACCACTGACTAGCATTTTCATGTTGTGTTTTTTTTTATTGCCATTGCTCCTTCTGCTCGATTTAAAAAGCCAATGAGATTATAATAAAAATGAGAATATTATCATCAAATTCCCTAAATAGAAAAGCCAATGAACTTGACTCTGTAATTTGCAACTGAGTCGAACATTGCAGGAAACCACCAGGATGAATTTATAGCATTTAACACACTGCAATTCACACTAACTTAAGAACTGTTCTTTAT
This sequence comes from Cettia cetti, assembly GCA_013401135.1. Classification (NCBI taxonomy): domain Eukaryota; kingdom Metazoa; phylum Chordata; class Aves; order Passeriformes; family Sylviidae; genus Cettia; species Cettia cetti. The sequence goes on from VZUI01085741.1 coordinate 88,375, forward strand.
ATCACAGTTCTTGAATGTTCAATAATGCCCCAAAAGCAACAAGTTTGTATCAGATTCCAAAACATATGAAATAAAGTCTTGTTGATCCTCCTCAAAAAAATTATTGTTTTGTAGGAAGAGTGAAAAAATAAATCTAGTGAATTGTCATGGGATCCATTTTCTAATACAAACACTTGAACAGGGGAGTCCAAGTACATAAAAACCTGTATGTGTCACAATATAGAGAAGGAGCTAATAGTGCCACCTACTATGAAAAACTGCCTAATATACTCCATGTTAATACCTTGGTTTTGGGTGCTTATAAGCTTCACCAAGTTTTAACTGTCTGGGATGAAATTTTCAATGCCAGGTGCCTGGCTTAAGAGGAACATTTGAAAAACTTTGGCAAAAAACATTCAGCTGGTTCTAAGGCTAAGGAAAAAAGCGTTTAGCATAAGCAGAAATGGTTTGGTGTCCCTTCCTTGAAAAGCTCTAATCAATCTTTGAAAAACTGCAGGTTCACCTGCTGTATTCTTCTCTAGCCTTCTATTTTTGCTGCAGAAGTTTCTGCATATTTTATTCTTAAGGATAGATGGTTCCAATTCCTCAGCTCCTAGAACTAATCAAATAGCAGGTGCTATGTAAGGTTTTCTGTACCATCAGGTGGTACAAGCAAAGCACACAAGCCACAAAGCTCCCCAGCCATACTGCAATGACTGTTCCAGGGGAAAGTTTAATCTGTTGTCTTTTTGCAGTGTTTTTTACAAGGAAATAAAAGTCATAAACTCACAGGGGTGAGGGGAAAGAAAAAACATACAAACAAGGATTCTGCAAGACAGGGTGGAAGGGAGAGAAAGCAGCCCCTGAAAACTGTGACTGCCTGTATAAGGACACTAGACAGGACAGGAATCAGAAGAGAACAGGTGACTATAGGCAGATAAATGAACCAGAAGAAGATAAGAAGTCAGAAACGGAACAGAAGATACAACTGGCAGTGAAAGAAAAGAGTAACATATGACAAAGAAAAGCCAGGCTCTCAACAAGGATTCTTGAGGAAGGAAACTAAGGAAAGAGAACAAGAATGGAGGCTGGTGGCAACAAGAAGCTAGCATAGGAAGATGGATGAGCTAAGGTAATGTTGACAGCAATAGGGTGCATTTAGTCAAGTAGCAATGAAAGCCAGGAGGGTCTGCTGCTCCCTAAAACGTACTTCCCTCCTCCAGAACCCGGAGAAAAACCTAAAATTCCTGTCTTGGCATTCTCCTGCTTTTAATAAATGATTGACACAGGCTTGGTAGGGTTCATGTCCTATTTGAGGCAGTTCACAGGAAACATGTCACTAGTGCTGTCCATGGCAGCTCAAATGGTGCTTTGGGTGGGAGATACTAGCATTGAGCCCCACAGAAAAACAGCAGGGGTGATGAAAAACTTCTACCTAATGGAATCTCAGTCTTTTCAAGTTTGGTCTATTACAGATCTGAAAAAAAACCCCACAAATTTTAACAAGTCATGTAGGAAGAGTTATGCTATGAAGTCAAGCACACAGACATAAAAACCAAGCAAAATAAGAATGCATTTACAATCAGTTGTGTTTATATTTGCAAAGAGACTTCAGATAATCTTGTTTATCCTCACAGACCTCCTCACCCCCACCCTGTGTGCTCAGAGCTCACATGCTGGGCAGCTCTATGATGTTTAACCACAGACCCATTAGTTTACAACTCCTGAATGCTCAATTCTGCACTGTAGCAGTGTTCTTGACAATGTTTTATGTGCCATTAGCACTTAGATTGCCTTTTCAAAAATAGGGGAATTAGAGCTGTTTGAGAGTCTAAGTACTAAATGTTTTCAGCCCTACTAACCTTACACATTGCCCCAGAAAAATCTTCATGCAGAGCCTAAGAAGTTCTCTTTTAAAAATGTATTTCCTCCACTTTCAGACAACTGTTGGCTTGCATTTCACTCCTCTTTCAGACAGTTTGAAGCTACATTTTCTTACGTGTATTCCAGTAATGCCTCTGAGCTTTAATCAAGGACCAGGACCCGCTAAGCTGACAATCAAGGCTCAGCATTTTAACAGATATCACTAAAAGAAAATGAAAGGTATGGTGTGGGAACAACTGTGTGGTATTTAGTACTTTTAGCCTATAAGTAAAATGGGTATACTAGCCCTGATCTGCCTTACAGCAGTGTTGTGAAAACAGATACATTTAAGATTACTAGGCACTAACAAAGATAATATGGTAAGAGGGACAAGATAGGCATCTAATCAGCTCCTTGAAATCAGTGGAAGTTTTGCCTAGCAAAAGGCTCCTGGATGTGATTTCAGAAAAGTAATTCACTACATACCAATAGACGGAAGAATTTCTGTAAGTGTTTGTTACCCACCTAATGCTGGTCCCTACAGTCAGTGTGAAATTCCCAGCTATAATTTGGCTGATGCTTAGTGCTCTTGAAAAACCTAATGGTTTTAATGTTCGTATGTAACAAAAATTCAGGGTTTCATCCAAAACTCACTGAAGTCACCTGGAGCTTTTCCCTTAACTCTTGTGAGCTTTGGATCACAGCCTGCAAGATTACACGAGTCTAATACTGAATTCTGAGCTGGAAAAAACCAAGTCACACCCTCACCAGGGAATCTGAGGAAAAATAGAGTATCTGTGCCTTTTTTATTTCTTTTGCTCTGGGATTGATAACTAAACATATCATACATACCAGTGGTTTCTCTACAATTTATTAATAAATATGTATTCCTACCTACATACCTGGCTTTTTTTTCCCTTTCTGTCCTGGTACCACTTCTGTTGGTTCATGAGTTTTCTTCATCAGCATTGAGAGAGTAGCATCATGTGTCCGAAAGAGGTCCACAACTTTATATAAATCAACATCTGTGATCAGATCGCAGCTCAACACCAAGACATCAGTCTGTCAAAGAAGGAAAAAAAAAAACAGCAAACCTTTCAGAGGTACAAATTACCACATATGGATTAACATTTGAGGACCCAAAAATAAATACACACTTTAACTTTTTTCTTTTTTTAATTTACCACTGCCAAAAATAACTCCTCGTTTTTACCAGTGCTCTTTTCTTGAGTCCTGCTGTTACTGTTATTTTAATGCTTATCCAGCTCTGGACCATAAAGAATATGTGACCATCTAAATTGTCTTCATCTGCTCCTAAGGACACAGAAGTCATGGCTTTCAAGACCAACAAGAAATTCAGCACTATTTTCAGCAGCTACTTTTAGTTATATAATAATGTAGAAAAGAAATCTTTCTGAAGAACTCTTTTTTAGCTGACTTTGCATCTGGCTACAAACCACTGGAAAAGATATTTAAACTATGTTATTTTATTGGGGGACAAAAAAAAAACAAGGACTATCTAGGACAGTAATTGCACTGTGATGGTGGGCTCAGTTGAGAAATACATTTCCTAAAATCAGCAATAGTCCATATTACACATAAAAAAAAAAAAAAGAAGGACATTAGGTCCTATTTAATAGGAGGTTTGTACTTTAATTTTGATCTCAAAGGATTCCAAAGTCCCTTACATAGTTTTTAAGAGAACTGCTGCACAAATCACAGGAACATTGTCACATATTGAGTAAGGCACAGCAGTTTCATTAATGGTGCACACGATCAATATAATCCAGCTAAACTCTTACTTAGAAAAATTTTTCTGTATTTCACATGGGCTGTGGAATATGCTGCCAAAAACCTACGAGTTCAGCAATTAACTTCATTTAAACTAATCCTAACATAATATTTGTGCAGCATGGCCTACAGAAAAGTAGCAAATTTCCACTTTTTGTTAATGATCAACCTTCTAAAGGCCTCCCCAGAAGAGTGTCTGTCTCCTGACAGCTACCATTTTCGCTTTCTCTGCTATCATCTCCCATGCTAAGCCTCCCTGCAGTGTGACATGGCTGCCTATTTTTGTCTTTTTAAAAGACAATATTTAATGAGAAGAACAATAGACAATACTTAGAAAAACCTGAGTTAGTCCATGGAGGATCAATTGGTAATTCTACTCTTACTTTTGAAAACTACCTTGATTTAAAGCAAACTATTTCAGGATGGACCTCTCATTCCAGAAAGGTTTATTACAGAAAAGCTTGCTTTACAGAATTTATCTAACACTAGGAGATTCCACATTGCAGTTAAGATTAGCTGAGATCTGGTATTTACATTATTTGACAGTTCTTCTATAACTGCTAGGCAGTTTCATGTGTTTACCAATAAGGCGTAGGAATTCATCATGTCACAAACTGTTGGAGCTGCTGATTTGGCATGCTGTGCAAAAGGTCAAGCTCTCCCATTTTCATGTGATTTCTCCCCACTTTACTGAGAAACACCTGGCTGCTTTACAGAAAGGAACAATCTTCAGGCTGAGAATTTTACACATTCAAAACCTGACTTGCATCACTCCTTTTAGCATATTTTCAAAATGTGTATTTTATATTACAGTTTTGCCCAAGAAAAGTATTTTAATTAGCACTTCTCTAAAAAAACCCAACATGCACACATTGGAAAAAAACCCAACAACCCAAACCACTAAAGCAAGTTGCCCAGCATTCTGGAGCAGCCCTGCTCCAACATTCCAGGGTGTACAAAGAAAATAAGAAAAAAAATCAGCTTGGTGTGGAAGCAAATCTCCTGCTTCTCAACTGTAAACTGTGAAGAAACATGTATTAAATATCCTGGAAAATCCTGCAAAATTTTCAGATATTCTGTTTTTACAAGAGCACGAATGAATTACAATGTTTACAGAAAAGGCCAAAAGGTATTCAAGACCCATATAAATAGACCTGTACTTTTCAATCTCACTTTATAGAAGGAAGAGATTGCCAGCTTCAAATCTAGATGCATTCACTCCAGTGGTGAAAATAAGAAATAATAAAATCAGAGAGACTGACACCCCAATAGTCTGATACTAAGGAACAACTATCTGGGCTTGTAAAACAAACCTTGTAATTATTTCACATTTTACTAAATGCTTTAATCTGTCACTAATGCAAAAACCCAACAGGCGTTTCATAGTTCTGACCAGACTCCTGGGTTTTTTCTTCTCACTATAGGACAAGCTTTTTGCAAAAACTGAATGCAAGACCCCTGAGGAGCATAAGGGAACAGAACCACCAAATGTCTGGTTGCCATCTGTTCTACCCATTTACTCTCCCAATATGTAAATAAACGTCAGTGAGCGCAGGGACCAGTGAAACACACAGTTGCTCTGTAAAGCCCACATTTCTGCCTCTCCTCCTGATGAGCAGAGCAGTGGCCTCAGAAGCACGCTGAGAATACACCATGAAAGGCTCTTTTGGGACTTGACAGCCTCCCCTTTGAAACACCACCCCCCTCATAAATAAAGCCCTCACTGTCTAATGGATGCATTTTTTTTTCCAGTGTACAACTCCTGAACGAATAAACTAATGGCTGAATGAAAAAATAAACTATGCTAGAACCTTAGCAGAAGTGTGTGTTTTTCTTTACGTTTTCGGGGCGGGTGTAGGAGAAAGAAAATAAATGGTAGAACTTTTGGGGTTTTTACATATATACATGCCCAATAAATGCAGTGCACCTTTCCCAATAAGCCACTGATACAAAAAAGAGAAGTACGTACTTACTACATGCACTCACGTGCTAACAAGGGGTATGTGAACATACTTGACTTCATGAATTATGCAAACACCTAAGTACACACACATCTCTTAATAAAATACATGTAACAATGATTACATCAACCCCAAACTATTATACAAACAGATGATAAGAATCAACATGAACTGATTTAAAAAACCCCAGCAAACACAGACCTCAAGCAGAACAACTGAAAATGAAAAAAATGCACATACGAATGCACTCTCGACACGCATTACAACCACGGGCAGGGCAAGGCAAGGGTCTTAAAATCAAGAAGGACCATCTAATGAATGGAGCATGAAACAAGTACTTGGAATATCTGGTATTTTCCTGCTCTGCCAAACTTGACACATGCCATTTTGTTCTCTACTACTTTTATGACAAAGAGAAGCCCTTATCACCGACTAGGGCAATAGCACAGAAGAGCCCTCTACACCTGCTATACAGAGCAGGTGAAAAGGCCATCAAGCATAAAAGAACAGCAAATGATTTGGGGTTGAGGAACACAGGAAAACACTGTATTGCTACTCACAAGGACAGCAGCCCCACCCTGCTGGTAGCACAGCTCATGTTTTTGTGAGCATCACAAGAGCCACAGAAAAGACAAGGAGAATATAATGCTGCTCCTTGGAAGCATTAACTTGCACCTTGGCAATTCCTTTTAACCTCACTCACTCTAACGAAAAACTGAGACTAGGCTACTGACCAGTGGAGAAAAGTGGAATTCCACAGGGATCACCCCACTTATGATCCAAGTTTCAAGAAGATACTTCTGCATACCTACTGACTTCATTATTGGAGCTCTGGGCTTTCAGTCCAACCATTGCTGAATACAGAGTATTCAGTATGAAAACATGGCACTAAGGTCCCCAAATCTCCACTCTACCTTTCTAACACTGGCTAACAGCATTTCACCATCAAATGTTATGAACTGTGAAATGGTCAGATATAAAATAAGTTAAATATTTGATCCAGCTAAATAAAACAATGTAACATAAAACATGAAGAGATTTATACAAAATAGAGAAAACAGTAAGGAAAAAACACTGAAAACCAATATGTCAACAATTATATTAAACCCAGCACAATATGGAAAATATACACAAAAACAAGACCAAAAAGCAGATTGTTTCAAGAACTCAGATCAAGACAGCCGATTTAAAAATAGAAAACATGTTTTCAATGGAACTAATTCATACCACAGATCAAAAGATGGATGCAATTATATGGTGTAATATACCAGCATAAATAAAAAGCCTTGGACTTTCTCACACCCCACATACAAAGGCAATGCTAAAAACTCTTTTATATTCAGCAATTATTGCTGGAGCCCTTATGATCAAACAGGAGATGTCAAGGTTACCACAGATAGCTGGCAGCGAATTATGAATTTTTAGTGGTATTCACTATGCTTTTTCTATCAAGTATAGACAAGGGCAGGACCTCACAGCCTAAACTGCTGATGGCCTCAAAAACAGCAGACTAGAAAATGAGAAAACATGTGTTGGAAGGAAACTGTAATATGAACAAAATCAGCCTCAAGAGAAAGAGGAAAACAAATGTCAGATTGCATTATAAACAGAAAAGAAGCAAAACATCCACAAGCAGTAGAATCAGCTTCTAACAGAACGGAAAACAGACAAAACATTGAAGCTAAATGTTCAAAGTTTCCAATTGCAAAGTATTACAGCTGAGACTTTGACAGGAAAAGAAAGAAAATCAAGAGATTAGATATACTCAACCTAAGTTAATACATGCACAAACAGAGAACTTTGCATCACTTCCTGCGGTGTCACCAAACAACAGCAGAGAGAGAGGGGAACAAGTTATAATTATTGCTGGAATTAGGACTGAGTTTTATACACAATAGCCTGGAACTTCACCCACATGTTGCATTAACAGTGGGGTTTGTGTGTAATGCTTTTTATTATTCTAAAGAGTGGAAAGGGAAAAAACAGTTTGGCTGTGGGCAAGCATTTTGATTGCTTGTTAGCATTCTCCAGGCAAAGTCAAAGATACCTCCCAGCAATTGCATTACTCACCACTCTTCAGCTCAGAAACTTACATCCAAGGCTTTAGAGAATCCCTTTTATCTCAGTCTCCCTTAAGAGACCTCCAATTTCCACACCTGTGACCTCTTTGAAGCTCTATGGCTGTTGCTACAACTGGAGCAGGGAACCTCATTTATTTTTAGATGTCTGTAAGATCTTGTTAGCTACCAACTGAAATGGCTGCCTTTGGCTGGGAATTCCCACTCTCCTTTTGTAATGTCCTTAACGGCAAAATTTAGAAGGAAGTCATGATTTAGTACTTTGCTAGCAGACATGAAGCATTTACCTATTCTGCTCTCATCTTGCAGCAGGAAGTTTGTTGTAGACCAGCACCTTCATAACTATTCTGAGGATAGAGAACAGTGAAGGCACAGAATGTCTCTCAATCTGAAATCCAGAAGCAACCTCTCCTCATTAAAAGATGGAAGAATCACTCTTTAAGACATGTGCAATGTGAAAAGAGCTTCTTAGAGGCTTTTTTCCTTTAAAAAAAAAAACAAAAAAAAAAAACCAAAACCAGAAAAGTCTAATGTGGGAGCCAAGGGAGTCTCTTCTAATTTCTTGGATGGCCCTGAATTCATCAGGTGAGGATATCTTAAGGCAATGTGAATGCCTTCACATACGTAACCTGTCAGCATCACTGTTTATCTTCTCAAAGCAAACTGCAAGAAAGATGCCAGAAGCTGGGGAGGAGACTTAACCCCAGTCCCATCATATGGCTCATCCTGTGTTTTGTATCAGATGGGATCATACGATGAAAACACCATTTTATGTTATCTTTGCATCTCACAAGCTACCATCCAAAATCAATATTTTTTAATTTACATACATATAAGCTAAGAACAGGAAAGATATTCAAGCCTAGAAGGCATCCTGTCTCCTCCCAGAAGGAAGTCTTGTTACCTATACTCAAACTGACATGTGGGGTGGAAAAGGGTAATTTACAGTTCTCAGCCACCAAACCCAGAAGTTTATTAGAGATGAACATAAACTGTTCTAAAGATGAACTTTTAGAAGTTCATAAACTTATTAAGAATGTTTTCAAAGTAGGACATTGATGATATGACACTGAACTGTAAAACTTCTGATCTGGAACACAGGCTCTGCAATCCACCTTTTCCTCTGGTTTCAACTAAATCAGTCTTGTTTTACTTATACAGTACTCCAAAAGTAATTTTCCTAGCTTATTCCTCTACCCACATCACCCTTCTTCACTGGTTCTGTTTCTATCACATGAAGCACAAGCTGTTTACCGTCCTTTTAATAGCCCATCTACTTGTCATGCACTTAGCAAATCTACTTCTACCTCACTTCAATACAGGATGACAGCTCTAGCCTCTATTTGTATCTTCTAAAGGGTGCCACCTTAGACTCTGCTGCCTTTTTTTTTTTTTTTTTTTTTTTTTTGTAAAAGTCTGCTGCCCTTACACTTGCAAAACACTGACAGTTGTCATGCTATCAGTATGCTGGGCACTGGACTGACACAGTTGATCAATCATGGTAGGCTCTCTCATTTGTCTGAGATGAGGGTCATCTCCTGGGTTTATGTTCTGAGTATGCCACTGTTTCTGCCATCTAAAGGCATCCAGAAGCATGCACTGTGCCTGCTAAAGCTCAGGGGAGCACCCCAGAACCCAGACCCTGAATTTGCCAGTTCATAGAGGGTAAGCCTGGCAAGGGAAATTCTCTCCTGGCTCAATGCAGTGCACAGACAGATCCCTTCTCCACAGGCAGAACTCCAGAAACAAATGGCACTCTCCTCATCACTCCTATTCCTGGAAGGCAGGTTTCCAGGACTACCTGGACAGCAGCACTGCCAGACCTGCTGTGCAGCTGATCTTGGACTCTGCCTCACATGAACAGAAAGGAGAAACCAGAAGTTGGGCTCCAACCTCAATAGCAGCAGCGCAGCAGGAATTGCTGCCAAAGCCCAGAGCTCAAGTCCAGGCTTAACACTTAATGTAAGCAGAGCCTTAGGCAGTCAGGTGCTGCAGTCATACACACAATAATAATAAAAAGTAGTCCTAATGGAGCTCAACTGGCTCAACTTATTGAAGAGAAAGAAGGCCTTTGCCCACAGCCAGCAATCAGCTCAACTGCAGATCTCTCAGCAGCACAACAAAAAGCAGGAATGACTGGATTCAGGGGCTAGGAAGCAGTGATCAGCATAGCAATAAAATGCAAAGTGGTTTAAGAACAAGAATAAGGTGGAATAAAATATCAAAGTATGTAATAGACAATTCATACATTCTAGTAGATGAAGAAAGTCTTGCTATATTTTAGAAACACTTTCACCAAGTCATCCCTAAGTTCCGAGGCTAACAGCCCCAACTAGTGGGTGCAAACTCCCATACAGACTAGAGCATCATAATGGCTCCTTGCAGTCTCAAACTAGACATAAATAAAAACTAAAACATACAAGCATGTGTCCTCAGGAATCATTCTGCCATCCTGCAGCTACTATCTGAACGATCTTAAATTAAAAATACTCTTTCCAAGGTCAAAGCAAGTCATTACACAACACCCAGTTTCAACACTGCTTCAAAAGAAAACCCGAATTCTGATGTACTTAGCAAATCTGCTAAGGAGAGGAAAGCAGAGGCTCTGTGAGACAGCTCAGTGGAACTGCTAATGTCCACCAGCCTACACAGGAGAGGCAACCACCTGCCTGAAACCCCATCAGCCTTGTTCAAATGTTGGGGCTCTTCTCCTCCAAACGCTTTTCATGCCACGGTAAATAAAACACTATTATAAACTGTAGATTCCTAAACTTTCTTCCACACAGTATCATTTTCTCCTCTAGCACCTTTACATTGTCCAGTGGTGTTTGGTCTGCAGCAACTGCTGTTGTAAGAAAAATGATATGAAAACTTCAAGACTTCCAATGCTTTTTCCAGCACTGTTAGTCTACATCCAGAATTTTCACCATCTTCCCAAAGAAGCTGACTGAATTTATACTACAGAAGAATATCTAAATTGGCTTCAAGAAAATCTGAACACACATTTGCTTTTCCATTTTCAGCACAGAACCAAGGAAAAATGAGATAACCTGTTTGGGTTTCCCAGATAATACAGAGTGACAAAAATGCAAAATTAAATTCCACACATCCAAAAGTCCACTGATCTTCACCATGGCTTTCACCAAATTAAATAGTGACAGAAAACCAGTGCTAAGAGAGACAGCTGCTGGGACAGCCTGTGCTGTTCACAGCACCACATTCCTATTATCAGTGTTACACAACTGTACCAAGCTGCAAAACCAGACACAGGGGAAAACCCTCCCAGCACAGTAAGTCCATGGGCTGATGTTTGGCATCTCCTTCCTCCCACATTCCCCAGAAAGTGGAACTTGTGTCTGATCTGAACAATTTCATTTTCTCTTTCAGGGGAAGAATATCACCTTCTTTGGACATTTTTCTGGGAGAACATACTCCTTCCTTGTCACCAGAAGTCTTTTTTTACTTTGTTTCTAGCCTGTGGGATTTCTACTTGTGTATCTTTCCCATGTTTAGATCTTAACAGCTCTTCCCTCATAGAATGTTTGGGCTTTTCAGGGCAATTGTGGGCATTACAGCTGTGTCATGCTTAAAGCACAGTAAGTTATTTACATAGGGCAGCTGTATATATTTTAAATAGGAAAAATGAAAGAGGATTTACCAAAATGAACACTACTATTTACTCCCCCAAAATGAAAACTAGTAGTGGCTGACAAAACCAGGAAAATATTTTTACCAGGATGCTTTTAAATAAATTACTTCAGCTCTATGCATGTGCAAAGAGCTTGCTGTGTCTGCAAGTAGAATAGGCTGAATTTGTGTAATTCATCAGAAACCACAGAGGGCCTAAACGAAAACACACACTGTAATACAGGAAAAGCACTGACCATTAACTTCTACATGGGAACAAGAGGTATTGGTTAACATAATGAGCACAGCCCTGGAGTTCCCAGGAGCATGAAAAGGATAAGGACATGCAGCGGGAGATGCAGCAACCGAAACTGACAGGCATCTCAGGCCTGTCAATGACTCTTCTTGCAAAACACCTAAGGTTTTGCCAGCCTGTATAATGGAAGGCATCCTCTTTGGCTGACAATGGGCAGAATAGCAAATGCCCTAATAATCATTCTTGATCCAACCTTCTCAGCTAATTGCCTTATTCAAACTTCTGGCGTTTTAACCATTATGCAAGGTAAACCTAGGCAGCAAAATAATTTAATTAGCTAGAGTCTTCTAAAGCTGGGTAACATTAAAAAAAACCAAAGCCACAACAAACAAACAAACAACCCCCCCCCTAAAATTGCTGAATTCTACCTTACCCTGCCAGAAAAAATAATGATCAGCTGAAAGTCCTGAACACATTCTTCAAGCACAGAGTCAGGCAGTGGTCTATTGTTCCCCACAGCCTGAGCACCTGCCCGTGTAGCTGTTTTCTACAAAGACAATCAGCTGTGCTTCGGGAACGGGACTTGGGCATGCAAGCTGTAATAAATGTTGGCTAGTGCCTTCAGTGGTGGCAGGTTTCAGTAAGAGGCAGAGAAAGAAAAAAGTTGCTACATACCCTGTGAGCTGCCATCTGATACATCTGCTTTCCCTAACAACATTGTGAAAGGCAGAATCAGAAAAAACAAGACAGCATTTTTATTTGCATTTTAAACACTTAAGTAAACAATGTTTGCTGTCAGCTGTGCTGGAAGAAAATGATGAAATTCTTTTTACTACTTTGAAACAGATTAATAAAATATTTAATTCAGTCTTGCTATTATATATAGAGAAAACTTGTCTCTCACAAATGAATTTAATTTGGGTTTTTTATTTCCACTGACAGTACAAAAAAATGCATAACTCTGTATTACGGGGACCTAAGTTTTTCTTTCCATGCTCACCAAACTCAGCTCGGTCGTACCAAAAGGATTCAGATTCCATCTTCCAGCCGTTCCAGCAAGCTTACTTACATCATGTGTTTGGAAAGGAGATTTTTCAGCAGAGGAAGTGGAGCGCCTCGCCATGCTGGCCAAGACTCCACGGATCAGTGACCCTCAGCAGCACACAGACCACCACCGTGACATCACACTTTCCACACAACACGGATCCCAAAGATGCACATACCAAGAGAATCTGGAGTTTCAATCTTTGTTTATTTATTCAAAGAAAGTTGGTTTTTCTTCTTCTTTTTGGTAGCATTTTAGGGTTTGTTTTGCTTTGCTTTTAAAGAGCTGTATTACTTTGTAATCTTACTTTTTGAAACTGGGAAAACCAGTTGGGCCACTGGGAAAACTGGTGGGCCACCTGAGAGGAAACCTTTCTCTCACAAGTACTCACCAGCGATAGCAGCAGAAGACAATCTGATTAATTTGCACCATATTATTCAGGGCTTCCACTAACACAGCTAAGGGCTCATCGAGGGAGGAAAATATGAAATTGTTCCATTGCTGTTACTCTGCTGGAACACCACATTTTAATCACTGTCTGGAGTAAAGCTGAGTGACACAAGGGAGAGAAATGCTTAATAGAAGATGAAAATAAAATAGACTCAGCTAAGACAATTGTTTGACCCAGACACACCCAATCCACCAGAAACACAGATTCTTGAGTTAACCAGGTTTTTCAACCTGCTGCCTGGAGAGCCCCAGCCTGGGAGATGGTGCCAGACAGCAGCTGTGTGGGTCTGGTAAAATTTGGCCCAGGAAACAAAATGGTCAAATAATCAGAGATGTCTAAATTGCAGAGGAACTCATTTGTAAACTATAGCGACACCCCTTGCCATTTATTTTTTTCATCGACAGTAATCTACAATCTGCAAAAAGGGCTTTAGCAGCCTGATGAGTGGTACAAGCAGAAGAAGGTCACAGATACACAGTTCTCAAAGGGGTTTCCTGAGTCAAGAGTTTTGCCTCCTGTCACTCCAGCTATTGATTTACTTAGGTTATTTAAAAGCAAACAAAAATACGACGAGAAAACAGATTCTCATTCTAGGAGGAAATCAGGGGATTCTTATCTTGTTTACTCCTGGAAAAGTGTTTCACAATCCTATTCTGCTCAAATTAAAACATTTCTGTAATTCTCAGCCTATGTCTTCTCACAGCAAATTTAAACCCTTTTATACTGCACTCTGAATATCTTATCTCTTTTTCTAGTGTTTTCCCCACATTTGCTAGAATTGAGTTCCATACCTGCTCAGTATTCCTGGCAAACAACCCCTATACATTGCCTTAAGCAATAGAATTAATTTCTCATTTCTACTATAAAAAATATTTTACCCAATACATTCTAATTTTGCATTAACCTTTCCTTCCTCCATCAGAGTGGCTGTTTATCATCACACTATTTCAACTACTACATTCTGAGACCCTGCAATTTACTCTTGGTCTTCTAGCTCCTACCATAAATAAATTACTATTCCCCAAAATCACAAGTTCTGTGTTACCAGCTAAACTCTATGTGCTATAACTGTGCTATAACATGGCAGGTCATGGCAAACATTTTGGTCCCATGAATCAGCCAAAGGAGGTCTACTGAACTGCAAGAAAAGGCCTTTAAGAATGGCAGCAGAAGTTAAAGAAATGAAGACCTATATCTGGACTGCAAAAAACCCACACTGGATATACCAGAAGACTTAACAATATGACTTGAAAAAAGCATGTCCACTAATACCAGCTACAGAGGAAAAGGCCACCCTAAGTGAGCCAGGGGATTTCATTACATAAAATTACAAGGAACATCAAAATTAATTTGCTTTTAAAAAGGCTATTCCCCATAATAACAAAAAAAAAAAAAACAAAACACTGCAAAACAAGCTGCCTACAAAACAAAACTGCATCATCTGCTACCACAGCCTCACCTATCATCACTGAAGCAGTCAAGACTTTTACTGATTTCCCTATTACTCAGATTCAACTCATCTGAATGCTCCAGCCAGTGCTGCTTACCCAGGAAAGCCAGAAATAAGGACTAGTAATAGTTACTGAGGAGAAAGCAATTATACATGATTTTAAAGAAAAGCCATATCTCTTACACAGAACCTCTTCCAAGCAATAAGCCAGTTTAGGATGCTAAATAAAAATAAATAGAAACAAGGTAATGGAAATTAATAAATTACACCTTAACACCTACTGTGTCGACCTGCAAAATCAGCCTTATTGTTTTACTAAAAATACCAAACACTGATCACATTTTAAACCCCCTTAATATTGAAGAAGTATATATGAGGAAATTTCAGTACAAATCCAGAGCAAGAATAATGTCTTCTTATTATCTATGGATGAGATATTTAGTTGTTCATGCCCAGGGCTGGATTAAGCATTCCTTACATTCAAATTAATTGTTATTTCGTTCCTAATGAAAATTTAGTTTTTAGAGGACTTGATTCTTAAGAAAGCAAATTATTTCTTCCCCCACACAGATTCTCCAGGCTAGAAAAGCATGCAAAGGCAACATGCCTCCCATGCCTGTAACAGGTGAAACAGCAACTAGTAACATCCTAACTAATTGATGAAAGGTATTTAAAGAGGGTAGAATCAGAAAGTAACAGGAAAAAAAAATCTGGATGCAGAAAATGAGATTTCATAAAGGAAAGTTTGGGGGGGTTTTTGTACAAAAAGAATGTTTTATACCTCTGCTAACTAATTTTTTTTTTTCAAACACTTCCTGACAGGTCAAGAATATTCTTTAGTGCAAACAAGAGATTAAGACAAAAGCAGATTGGCTCCATCAAAGCAGGAGACTAAAACACCACTACTTGACACAGTTTTTCAAACACTGACAGTCATGAAGTAAAACAGCCAAAAGGCAGTGCCTCTTTTTGTGTCCTTTAAGTCTTGCTGGACTCACTTCACTTTCATGCTGAAGGAAGGCAGTAACTCAAAAGGTACTGAAGTTTTTACGAAGTAAAACACTTCAGAATTACTCTAGTATAACTGCATTTGTGAACAATGGAAAGAAAATTGAAGTCAGAAGGCACAATAAATAAATAAACAAACAAATGAACCCAGTGTTTCTGTAATGATTTTCCTCAGCTACAGAGGCAGATTGCCATCTTCCAGAATAGATTAAATTTTTCTATATACTATGCCCTTGCCAATTCCCCATCTGAAGCATGGGAGCTTTCTTCACTCTTCAAGACCAGGAAGGTCAACCCAAACCTAAAGGCATTAAGACTGACTTATTGCTGTGTCGAGGCCAGAACGTGAGCTAACAGAGACCACTGAACACCTCTGTGTTCATGAACACCTTAGTTGTGTTCATGAACACCTTAGTTGTGTTCATGAACACCTTAGTTGTGTTCATGAACACCTTAGTTGTGTTCATGAACACCTTAGTTGTGTTCATGAACACCTTAGTTGTGTTCATGAACACCTTAGTTGTGTTCATGAACACCTTAGTTGTGTTCATGAACACCTTAGTTGTGTTCATGAACACCTTAGTTGTGTTCATGAACACAGTTCATGCTGCAGTTCAACAACAGCATTGTTATACCATCAACTGTGAGGCTATACAGCCTATGCTCTATCACTTCTAATCCTACACATAAACAAGAAAATAATGAAATCTTTGGAGCCCTACTTTCATTTTCATATTTTGAAAAGCCATTCATTAGCAGTCCTTCAAAGGATGAGCAGAAAACTAGTAACTTAATAGGCCAAAAGAATAAAACAGACAATTACATCAAAATGCTATCAAAACCCTAAGACTGGATATTAAAATGATACCCCTGAAAGCTGTCATAAGGCACACAGACTATGGCAGGATCTGAAACAAACTGCATTCCAGGGAAATGCTGGGATGGTCCATAGGAAGGTAATTAAGGGGTCTGATCAATAGTTGTCACAATGTTCTTTAACAAACTGTTTTGATTTCCCTGTATAAAACAAAACACTTAGGAAATTAACAGGTCCTATACCCACACTTTTGCTTTTTGACAACATAATTTTAAGCGCTGCACTTAGCGTAAAACATTGGGGTAATTTTTTTTTTTATTTGATAATGTAAACACAGGCAAAAAAATCCCATAGTTTCTATTTCATATGCTTCAAAATTATTTTTCAGTTACTTATATTCAGACTGACACATTCAAGATTGAGGAGCTTTTTAAAATCATAGTCTAGCACACACTGAATAAACCACAACATTGGAGATTCAGAAACTGAACTACAGCTCTAATGAAGTTTCCTCAACTGTTTTCACTTAAAACAGCTTCAACTTGTATTCAATGTCTTGTCCTGCTGGCTTTCTGAAGGTGGGGAAACAGAATATTTAATATTACACAGAATAGGTGTAATATGTGTGATTTGTGGAATATTCTATATTTCTCTTTAACTAAAAGTCAAACTGTATTAACCCATGACAATATGAAATATCATAAGGTTATCTTATGAATGAAACTGTAAGATATTTGAGACAGAAGTCCACTTTCCAGTACTGGTACAAATCTCTTTAATGATCCCAGGTAAATCACCTCATTATGCCTCAGTTTTCATTTGCAAAGTTGTGAGAACAAACTGGTTAATGCTGTTTGCTATTCAGCCCTCAGAACCAAATGTTTAATAAAACCAAGCAAAACAACACACTACACAAGTCCATTGGAGAACTACTGGTAAAGAAGAGGCCAGACTGACACCCAAGCCAAGGAATCCACAAAGTGAAACTTACAGGACCAAGTTTTCTGGTGTTCACTA
This sequence comes from Cettia cetti, assembly GCA_013401135.1. Classification (NCBI taxonomy): domain Eukaryota; kingdom Metazoa; phylum Chordata; class Aves; order Passeriformes; family Sylviidae; genus Cettia; species Cettia cetti. Next base: position 105,718 of record VZUI01085741.1, read on the forward strand.
CTTTTCAAGGAAGTGCCTTTTGGAATCAAGTTTAGCATGATATTTTTATTGTATGAAGGCTCCAAGAAAAGGATACATTCAGACTTGTAATGAACATAAAAACCCTAACGAAGCTGCTACCTTGTCAATCAGGTGTAGGCTGAGACAGCCAAAAATAACAGGAAGACTTCCAACAGAGCAAAAAACCTTCATCTAGTATATCAACTTCTGAAGCAAAGTTGTCAAAAACATTATTGTGGGTGCACAGTGGGCAAACAGCAAACAAAAAATTTAATGGGTTTCCTTTGCTCTCATGAACTTCTGAACAACCTGCAAAAAGTAAGACTGGCAGAGTCATGCTTGTTATTGTGAATGAAAAGTCAGTCTTACCTGCAGCCAAAACCACCAGCAGCATAAAGAGAGAAAACAATGGAAACTACATTTAGCCCTTACAGGTTTTGCATGTATGTGCTCTCATGCTACTACTGAATGCAATTCTGTAAGTCTAATCTTGACAGCTAATCTTTAAAGTATCAAGCTTCATTACCCAAGGTATAACACAACAAAAAGGCCCAAAACTGCAGGCACAGCAAGCAGCAGTGAGACTCCTTCAGTCAAAGCTAGACAAGGCAGCAAGTCATGAAATGTTATGCTTTAGAGTGCTTTATGCACATCTCAGAATTTGTGATCAACAGTTCTGCTACCCTTAGACATGCTTCTTACTGTGCATTTATAATCTTGGCTTTATTCCCTGTCACTTGCACTGCACACAAGCAAGTTGTCTATACTGTGCCATGTTACCTCGCTTTCACTGAGCATACTTGCTCTTCTGTCTGTGGGCAATTAACTCAATTTGTGACAACTAAGTTTCAGCAACCAGTTTAAACTTCTCATCAGACTTTTGGCATGGGCTGCAAAAAGCCTGCCAGCAAACCATGGCCACAAGAAGCAGTTGTTTTCACCAGGGAAACTCATTCTTCAACGAGATCACTCTCCTGCTGCACTGCAAACACAGCCAACATACAGCAGCTTTTCAGCTACCTCTACTGTGGAGTTCTCTCACCTATATCACACAGGAGAGGGCATACCCTGTAAGAGGTGCACCAGTGGTATGCATTTACTAGAGGAATGACTCCAAAATACACAGTGCAGCAATCTGCTCAAGAACTTAGTATAGGCTTCTTTCAAATAAGAGACCACTTTGTCCTCTGTGCCCAGACAAGCAGACATGGAATAAAAAGGGCAGAAGCAGCTGCTGCCATCCAGATGAAGCATCTGACTTACAAAAATTTGTGTGGTTTTCAGGACTACCTCACATCTTCTCTAAGCCTTTTTTCTGGAAATTAAACAGAAGATCAACACTGCCGCCTGTGAAGACACTGCTTTCTAACTCAGATGCTCAGCTTGCTGTCTCCCAGGGTCCCTAAGGAGACCTGCCTGATTACCAAAAAGAGGGGCACCCCAACATATGGACTCATCACTCATCAGGCAATAAAACTGCAAGGTCAGGGTCCCAAGCTGCAGATACTTCCTTATTGCATGCACGTATTTAACAAACATTACCAAACTGAGTTATGACAAAACGTGATTCTCCACATGACAGAAACATTTGGTTCAGTTAAACTGATTTGGTTTATTTTGATTTTCTTTGTTATGTATTGTCTTCACCCTCTAAATAGTCAACTCTGTATCAATTCCCTTGTCGGATCTGTCTCTTTGTGCCACCTACACATCCCTATTTGCCTTGAAGTTTCACCTTGTCTCAACTGAGGTCTTTCTCTTGGGAGAATACAGCCTGTAACACTGCATTTTATTAGCTTCAAAAAGAGCTTCAAAAAGAAACCTCAGGACTTAAGCACTCATTGATGTTCTGTTGCAACATTTATTTGAACAGGCAATTTGGCTAAGATGGCCTAAACAGACAGGGAACAAATCCTATGATTAAGTCTATGACAACAACAACAACAAAATTCCATCCCAGATCACAGTAAGAGCTCCGAGCAGCATTTCTGCCTTACATGGGAGTGTTTTAATTATGCAGCTGGAAATTAAAATTCTATAAACTTGGTTCTATTCAAACAGCAGCCCTTCATCACATCTGAGCACTGTTTATTGAAAAGCTTACTGTAAAACCAAGAGAGCAAAAGCAGAGAAAAAGCAGAAAACTGAAGCCCAGCACAAGTCACTGACCCAAAAGTGCAGGCACGCCTGTGTCAGGGCCAACGGTGAACACAAAGTTTCTTGAGTACCACTGCATTGTCTGAGACAGCAAAGAACATTTGCATTTCTTCCCCAAGCACTAGGTGGACAACAACTATCACACATTGTATCAAAAATTTGCAGAAACAAATATAACTTTTAATAACTTTGAGAGAAAGCTAACACTGGCCAAGAAGCAGCCTGAGCCCAGTCTGAACAAGCTCCAGCCCTCCCAGCTCTCAATTCCAGCCATTCAGAGTCTTTGTGTGAGTTCCCCTGTGAGGTGACACAAAATGCAGCCCTTTTGAAGATGAGGAAATTCAGTTATGCGCAGTATCATTACACAGTACACTCCTCACAACACAACAAAAAAAAAAAAAAAGAAAAAAAGAAAAAAATAACTTCCTAGTCAAGTTCAATAAAAGACAGTAATACCTTAATTTTCTGGTGAATATGCCTCAGTGAATCTGCTGTACCCATGTCCATGTTGTCACTGATGCACACAAAATCGATCTTCATTTTTGTGTCCAGGTTTAGCATCTTTTGGATTTCCTTCCTTGTAATCACAATGACCTCTAGGACAAGGGAGAGTGAGATGAGATGAAGCAGAAAAAAATCTAAATAATATTCATCACCAATAGGATACACCCACTTTTTTATTTAGAAAGGCTGATGGAACTGTCAAAAGCCTCAAGTAACACAACTGGGTTCTTCACCCAGCCAAGCTCTTTTGGCAACAGTAACTTTTCATGAAAAGAATTAAACTGTTAATGAATATGAAAACAATCTCCCCTGCTTTGCTTGGTGGAGGTTGTTACTGAAAGGGACACATGCACGTGTGGCATGAGTTAGCAAGACAGAACAGACATTTCTTCTATCATTAACCAGCAACCTCAAACCATATGTCCTCAGACAGACCAGTGAGACCCCGTGTTCATGTCACCAACACTTCAGAGCTTTGTCTTTCGCTGCCCTGATCCTGTGGAATCCTCTGTGGACAACACCACCAACCACACTATTACAATACAATGGTTAAACTATTTCTCAGCATCAGCTTGGCAAGAAAGTGGAGCAATATATGAGCAACAAACTCATTCCATCTACCAAAAAAAAAAGGATAAATGCATATTTGAAGGAAATCAACACTGGCATGAAAGCATATTTTCCAAAATGAAGAATGTGAGAACAGAAGCTCTGCAAAGAAAAGACTGAGGAAACAAAATGACAAGAAACCTTTACCCCCAGTCTCAAGAACGGCAAGGAAAAGCAACAATCAAAATTTCCAGTAAAAATATCTATAACAATTGTATTTCACATGGAATTTTAACAGAGAAGTATGGAAAATAATAAATGATAATAATAGTATAGGCAAGATGAAAACACATCAAGAATAAATCCACATCAGTCAAAGCTTAACTTATCTTGAACATATTAAATGAAAAGAGGAAGGAACTGTAAACATGGGAATTGTGTGGCATTTTGGTGCCATAGACATGGCTGCTCTTCCACTCCCATACTGGATGCCAATGTGGATTTAAAAGAGGCTGATGGACCTAGGGGAAGGGATTGAAAGCACACCTTGAGTTAGGAAAAAAATTAAGTGATGAAGACAGAACTGGTGTCAGGTGCAAGCTGTAAGCTCACACAGTTGAGCATAAACCTGGTGAGCAGGGCAAAGGCTTCCTAAATATGAGGAGAGGTGAAGCACTTGCAATTAGGGCAGAACAGACACAGTGAGTCAGCCCAAGGAACACCCACTTATTTACATAAACAAGTATGAGGAACTAAAATCTTATGCAGTACCTAATAAAAATCATCCAGGGAGAGAATTCATGCCACTGGATCATTTAATGCAGGAATGTACAGCTTGGTCACAGCATGAAGCAAGGAAGGAGAAGGAAGGGGGCAGTTTGCTTATTGAAGCTGAACACATTTACTGAATACAACCCTGCATGTCCACATTTTCACTGGAGACAGATAGGTTGAAGAGCTGTGTCAGAAAGGAGAAAGATCTGACTGCAGCAGTATCACAGAGTCACAGCATGGCTGAGGTTGCTCAAGCAGGGTCATCTCCAATCACATTGCACGGGATTGCACCCAGATGGTTCTGGGATATCCCCAATGAGGGAGGTACCACACTCTCTCTGGACAGCCTGGCCCAGTGCTCAGTCACCTGCACAATGAACAAGTTTTTTCTCATTTTCAGGTGAAATTTCCTGGGAATCAGTTTCTGCCTGTTTCCTCTTGTACTATTGCTTGGCACCACTGAGCAGAGCCCAGTCCATCCTCCTGACACCCTCCCTTCAGAGACTGATAGACACTGATGAGTTCCCTCTCAGTTGTCTCTTCCCGAGGCTGAACAGGCCCAGCTCCCTCAGCATTTCCTCTTAAGAGAAATGCTCCAGTCCCTTCAGCATCTTTGCCTTCCACTGGACTCATTCCAGAAGCTCCATGTCTCTCTGTCCTGATGAGCTCAGAACTGGACACAGAACTCCAGATGCAGCCTCACTAGGGCTGAGTAGAGGGGCAGCTACTAGTGGTCAAGAGCATCAAGTGGAAATGGTTATTTCTGAAAAAAGAGCCACACAAAGCACATTACTGATTACACAGAAGATTTTAGCTGTCTGAATTTCCATTGCAAGATATAAGTATTGAAAAAAAACAGAGACAGGAGAACAGGCAAAGAAGGGAGACATTCAGAATGCAGATTTCAACAAACAACAAACAAAAAACAAATCCAAGGAACAGAAGTTCTTTAGTGTTGTCTAATGAAACAGAATAAAGGCAAAGTCTGCTCTTAGTTTTATTGCTTCACACTGAAATAGTAAGAAGTTAACACAGACAATCATGAGCTAATCTTTACATCTTCACAGAAGAAAGAAGTAGTCAGGAAAAAAGCCAAAAACTCAGGACAAAGTACAGAATAATCCCAAAGACAAAACAGAGAAGCAGAAATGCAAAAGACAAACACAAACATAAAAACCCCCAGGTGTCAGGAAGAAGCTTTATAAGAAGCTGGGAGGACACCACAGAAAGATTTGGTCCAGCACTCAAAAGGTGAACAAAAGCCTAAACTCAGAAGACACTGAACAAGCTCACCAGGTACTAAATGCCACCTTAGCCCCACTGTGAAGCAAAGCCCACAGATGAGCAGCACGAGTCTGCCACTCTCCCTGCCCTGTTCTGGCCAAACCCCAGGCCTGGCTCTGTGCTGCCACACGGCTGGAGGCCTCAGACACAGGCAGGAACCCTGAGCTTCGGGCCAGGCTGAAACAACAAACCACCAGCCATCCCCAGAGAGCTGACACTTCTCACGCTGCTGCCATTAATGACTCTGACAAAGGAACGTGAGAGTCACGGTTAGCAAGGCAGGAAAAGACACTGAAGCTGGGAAAAGCCTCGAATCAGAGAATGGCTAATCCTGGAAAAGACCTTTAAGATCATCAAGTCCAACCAACCAGCACCACCGCCATGTTCACCACTAAACCTCATCCTCAAATGTCACATACTCATGGTTTTTGAACACTTCCAGGGATGGTGACTCCACCACTTCTCTGGGCAATCTGTTCCAATGCTTTAAAACCCCTTCAGTAAAAATAAATTTTCACAATGTCCATACTAAACCTCCCTTGGTGCAACTTGAGACCATTTCCTCTCGTCCTATCACTCGTCACGGGGAGAAAAGACTGATACACACCTCTCTACAACCTCATTTCAAACAACCCCGGCCCTCGGTGAGAAGAGGAGTAGAGGATGCAGGCACAGAGAGTGCGGCCGAGAGGGCAGGAAGGGATGTGACACGGGCCAACAGCACAGCTCCAGCGCAGAGATGTGCTACAGCGCCTGCCCCGTCCAGCAGGGCACCTGCGACACGGCATTAGAACGCCGGGAGAACGGACGGCAGCGGCGGCGGTGACCGGGGACAGCCCGTAGGGACCAGGGGCAGTCCGCAGTCACCAGGATCACCACGCCCAGACCCCGCCGTGCCTCACCTTCGAAGCCGGCGCGCTCCAGGAGGTTCAGCGGGTACCAGAGCAGGGGCCGGTTTCCCACCGGGAGCAGCGGCTTCGGGATGCTGGAGGTCAGGTCCGTCATGCGGGAGCCGCCTCCGGCCGCCATCACCACGGCCTGGAACTCCATCGTGTGGCGGAGTGACACGGAGACAGGGCGCGGCCTCACCGGGACAGGTGAGACAAGGCCAGTTCACTCCTCCGGTCCCTGCGACCGCTCCCGGCACTGACAGCGCAGCAATGGCGGCGCGGCCGAGCTGCGCCTGCGCGCGGACAGCCGAGAGCGTCGATCGCGGCCGAGCGCCGATGGAATCGATCCGCCACCCCGGTGGGCTGCGGGCAGCCTTCACCCAGCCAGGACGGCGAGAGGAACACCGAGCGAAGGACCCCGCGCTGCCGAGCGCCGAGTCATGGATCCCTGCCCAGCCGCGGGGGGCGCTCGGCCGAACAGCGCCCCCGGGCGGCCGTAGGAAGGACTGCGGGGTAATGGGGGGCAGCGGGGGCTCTGTGTGGGGCGTACTGGGGGCACTGGGGGGTCAGTTTGCAGCTGAGCCCCCACACCATGTCCAGAGAAGGGACAGGACTCACAGCGCCCCCCACCCCGCATGCCACGCTCTCCACCCCGCACGACCCGGTGTAGGCAAAGCATCCAGCAGCCAGTGCCATGCTGACCCTTCCAGTTGCAGCACCGGCCACACGCTCCAGTCCCAGCCCTAGAGAAGCACAGACACAAACAGGACCTGGAGCACGACAGCAGGATCTGGGCCTGCAGTTTTATTGAACCCAGTGTGCCCGAGGCTTCCTTGGCGTGGGGCACATGGAGGTCTCATTAATCCCAGGGGTTCTTGTCAGTGTCGATGGACATGCAGTTGTACACGGCATAGCGCAGCAGCTCCTCGCAGACCTTGGCCCTGGCAGGGGGAATGCTACGTCACAGCCATGATGGGCACGGAAAACCGCAGGCGTCCATCCCCACACCTGCCCATGGCAGCTTGGGGAGTCTTGATGGGAACCCCAACACCAGCCCCAAGAAGTGGGGAGCATCCCTATTCCCAGCTCAACTCACGAGGAATAGTTGGGCAAGAAGAAGATGCAGGAGCAAGTGCAGGCCTGTGGCATCAGGTCCAACGCATCCAAACTTGGGAGAAAAGAGAGTCAGACCCCAGCACAGCACAGGGACCTCACATCCTGTGTGGACCCCAGCATGGCACAGGGACCCCAACACAGGCAGGATGGACTCACTTCGACCTTTCTGGGTAGACATTGATCTGAGCTGGGAGGCGGCTCCGGCCGGTGACAAACTTGAGGAAATGGCTGAGATCCTCTGAGGGGAAGGACAAAGCTCAGTTCTCAGAGACAGGACTGTCCCAGGTGCTGCTGTCACAGCAAGATCTGCCTTGCAGAATCACCCCAGAGCATGGGGCAAAGCTAAGGGATGCTCTCAGAATCCCAGGAGGGCCAGGTGGGATAACCCCAGCCAGTTCCTAGGGAAGGACCTGGTGAGCACCCCTGGGGCACAGAGCAGTGGGTACCCCATACCCTGGCCTGTCCTACTGCACCTGAAGAGCAGGGAAAACCTTGGGGTCACTCACCGCTGGTGAAGTTGTTGAGTGCCTCCCAGAAATACTGGATACGAGTATCATCAGCAGGGAAGTCTTCAAACTTGACTGCAACAAAGAATGTGCAATGGCTTAATTAGAAACTCCCAGCAAAGCAAAGGAAAGGAGAAGACCCTCTGCTCCTCCGTGAGCCCATGAGAGCCCCAGGCACCCCTGAGTGGGACCAGCACCTTGTGTCATGGTGGAGAAACAGAGGTCCTAGTTTGCAGAGTGGCCACTCGCCTCTGCCCATAGCAGCCAAGGACCAGATGGACCAGAGTGGGGTCCAGTGGGGTTTGCTGCTAAACCTGAAGCATCCAGGGACCCTCTGGCTTATCTTTCCCCAGGCTCTCAGGCACCCCATGACCAGGATGCACGTGCAGGACAAGCATTATCAAGAGAATCCCCTGCCCTTGTGGAGGGCTGGGAGCAGCTCTGGGCTGGCCCTGTGACTTACTGAACTTCCGTAGTTCAGCCACTGTGATCTCTGGATCCCCACAGATCCTCTTCTCCATCTGCTGCCAGGTGAGCAGGTCCAGTACAGGCTGAGGCACCACACAGAGAAGCCCAGCACGTATGGCTGCAATCTGTGGGGACACAAAACGGGCTCCAGGTCACCACAGGGGGTGTAAGCCCTGGGCAGCCACCTAGGGCTCTGGGGACAGCGACCACAGGACCCCAAGTGGGATCCCCAGGGCATATGGACATCCTGGGCATGGGATGCACAAAGAAACTGCCCAGTTGGAGCTGGGGGACACATTTTGGCAACCACCAGTCCCACACTTAACAGGATGTCTTGCCACAGGGGCAGGGTCCCCTTGCAACCCTGGGGGACAGTGTCACCTGCTCCTTGCTCTCCTCCAGCCGAGCCTTCTGCACCAGGCGGATGAACTCCTTGCGGTCCTCGTAGCGCACAGCGGTGTTGCTGCCATTGGGGATCAGCTCCACCATACGCTGGTCACTCAGCACTGTCGTGTAGGTCAATTCTCTGCCAAACATGAACTCAAAGCCTTCCTTGTCCACCCTCTCCAGCACCTCCAGCAGCTTCACCTGCAATCCAGATGAGCAACAGCCACTACAGTGGAGCCAAAACAGCCATGAGGGACCACAGCGCTGCCCTGCCAGCACCCAGCCCAGCTCACCAGCTTTGAGTCCACAGTGGCAAAGTCCTTGCTCCAGCTGACCTCCTCCCCTGCCAGCTGCTTCCACACCAGCGCCGGCAAAGACAGGATCTGCCAAAAGGAATGGACACAAGCTTTCTCCCCCTGCCTTTCCTTCACCCATGGGCAGCCCCTCTGCCCAAGACAGGGTGGCCCCTGCCAAGTCCCTCCACTGGCCAAGAAAGCTCTGCTGAGCTCACCAGAAACTCCTTGCTCCTCAGGGCTGCTCCCATCAGCTGCCCGATCCATTCATACTTGGGGAAGTCCTTGCAGGAGGGGTTGGGGACATACATGTCCCTGGTGTCACTGCTGCTGTCAGCCTGTAGGAGAGATGCTGAGGTCATACAGATATTTGATCAGCCCAGAATGGTCTCTCCTGCAGCCTCCCCCACAATCACCCCTCCACCTGCCTCTCCAGCCCTTTACACTCCTCCAGGAGATCTCTACCACCCAGGTACAGGCACTTCCTTCCCCAGCCAATAGCCCTGCAAGCATTAAGATAGGGCTAACACCCCAGGCTCTGCTGACTGACTCCCCTGGCCTGGACAGGCTGAGAGTAGGATGCCAAACCTGATTGGAGGTGCGCACAAAGAATGGCAGGGGCACCGGGCCATCACTGGAGCTGGGACACAGTTCCTCTGACACATCTGACAGACTGTCCCGAAAGCCACCACCTGCCGGGGGGGCAGAGGATTGTTAGTGCCTGGCACACCTGGCACAGCAGGGCCAGACACTGAGCCACAGCATCTAGCCAAGCTGCTCCCCTCCCTGAGGCAGCAGCAGAACTGATGAGGTAGGGGAGATACAGGGACAGTCTCATGTTTGCAGAGCAGGACTGCCTCTCCCAGAGCAGCTAGTACAGCATGGGCACCCACTGAGCTGCACCTCAACACAGGAGACACCAGGGAGAGTTCTCACCATTGTCAATGATGCCCTCGGTGATGAATTCACACTCCCACCACTGGCTGTAGGTCAAGGGCCACCTGTGGGGAAGCAACAGCCCCATGCACATCCCTCCTCCAAGCATACTGGCAGCACCTGGAATCCCCTTGCACCCTGCTCTGGGGAAGTGACACCCCACAAATATGACGCTGAATACCTACCTATAGTCCAGGGGTGTATTGTTCTTGGAAGATCTGAGGCCTTCATACAGCTGGAGAGTAATAGAGAAGAAAGGGGATGAGATGGGGGCAAGATACCTGCTAAAGTGACAGGTACCTGGCAAAGGGCATGGTGTTGCCATACCTGGGTGAAGACAGTATTCCTACAGCTGGGATCCAGGGCAGGGTTGGCTCGGTGCTCCCGGGCCAGGAGCCGGTTGATGTAGAGCTTTGGCATGCTGTGAGGAGCAGAGCTCTCTGAGGACTGCAGACAGTGGGCAATGAGGGCTTCACTCTGCTTGGACAGCAGTAGGAATGGCTTCATGCTCTAACAAGGGACAAGCAGGGATGGTTAGAGGTCTGATCCTGCTACCACCTGCTGTCTTCCTCTCCCCAGGTTAGCCCTGGTGTCGCAGGGAATGCTCCTCCATCCCTCAGGCAATGCCAAACATGGCAGCTCTCAGCCCTGGGCTGATCTACCCCTACTGGATCAAGGAAGAAACACGACAGCCCCAGAAAACCTGAACTTGTGAGGAGATGCCCCTACTGGCACCATCCCAGGGAAGCCTGGCCCATGCTCACCCTGAGTGCATTGAAGGTGCCAATGCTGTCCTCAGAGAGAGGGATCAGGTAACACAGGACACTTTCCAGAAGTTGGACAAACCTGGAGACAGGAGAGAAGCAGTGTGAGGCTGCAGGAGAGCAGCATTTCACCACAACCCCTGGGCACTGTGCTCCCTGCACATGGGTCCCCTCCAGGCCATGGAGGGACACCAGACACAAGGCGAGCACCCACCTGGGCACCCTCTGGCCAAGCACTTTATTTCTTTTCCACCAAGAAAATGCTGCAAACAAAGGCAGCCCAGCCCATGCCACTGCACTGCAGCTGAATCACTGCAGAGGGTTTCTGTGGGGCCAGTGGTGACCCCAGCCTGGGGCTGCCCTGCAGGTCAGGGCATGATACTTTTTGGGACTGAGATCACCTTAGGAATTGTGGCAGCCCTGTGCCGTACCTCTGAATGAGCACAGCTCGCCGGTACAGCACGTCAACATTCACCCCTTCCAGCAGAGGGTAGCGAACCAGCCGGGCTGGCTGGAACATGTCAGCGTTCAGGATCAGGTCCCACTCCCAGAAGGATATGATCTTAATCCCCTGCAGACGGACATTGTACCCTTGGTCTGCCAAGAAAGAACAGCGATGCTGCATGCGCTGCAGCCAGCACATGCTGCAACCAGGGGTGAGGTGCCCCCAGCACCTGCAGCATCTCATATGAAGCTCATTCCTCAACCTTCCTGCCAGTGAAGCCCAAAAAGGAGGCAGTGTGGCAGGAAAAGCCACAAGTTCTAGGACTAGCTGTGGGTTTAGGGCCAGGCTGGGCTGGCAGCTGCAGTCTGGGGGCACAGGCTCACCCCGGCACTCCAGGAAGCGAATCTCCAGCACCGGCATGTGGGTTTTCATGTCACGGAGGATGCAGACATTCTGGTAGCTGTTCCTGCACACAGCATAGAGGGACATGGCAGAGCCATGAGGCACAGACAACGGTGAGGTGGCCAGTGAGGCACAGGCCACTCTGGCTCCCCAGCCAAGGATGTGCTTCTACCCATGCAAAAGCTCCCGCACCTCACCAGGGCTGTGGCAGGAGGTGCTCAAGCAGAGAGAAGAGGCTGTCAGAGGCACAGGGACGTTCTGGAGAAGGTGGAAGCCGCATCCAAAAAGCCAGAAAAGAGCACAAATTCAAAGCAGTACAGAAAGACAAGCTGGCTGAGAGCATGTCACTCTTCTTGAGGGGTCCCAGCACATCTCACAAGGGCAGAACCATCCTTCAAGCAGAGTTGGTCATGCAAGGGTGGTGTGTTTTTGAACAAAACAGGGATTTCTGTAAATGACCAATTTCCTAAGTGTATTTTCAACACCTTTGTCAAGGTCCCATCAAATTCCTGTGACCCCATGGGGAAAAATAACTTCAAGTATTCAGATGCAGTGAGAAGCTGGCTCCTGCCACTGCAAAGGACACCTCTGCAGTCTCATGGGTGCTTCTTTGGAGTCAGATTTCACTGCCCAGCCAGAAAACACCAAACAGGTACATTTTGGGGGAAGGTGAAGGAGACCTTTGTACTCCTGTGTAAGCTCCTTGCTGCCTTGAGAAGGGTGCTCAGGGCCAGGGTGGAGATGGAGAGGTGAAAGACCCCAGGATGTCTTAGCTACAGCATGGCAGAGATGCTCAGGAAGGTGACAACAGTGGTGTGTGTTCCCAGAAAAGAGGAGGAAGAGGCAGAAAGAACACCAAAGTCACCAGGCAGAAGGAAGCATGCTGCAGACCAGCTGCCACAACATAGGTGAGGAGCAGGAGAGGAGATTAAGGCACTTGATTGGCACAGGGAAGCAAGGGACCACCACACCTGTAGGAGCAGATGTAGCCTGCACCAAGGGAGTTCTGACCCTTGGAGAGCTACTGTCACTGGCAAGTCACTCAGAACCAACCCCAGCCCCATCCTTAACATCTGCTCAGAATGCAGAGACAGCTCAGGAGTTTGGCAATGGACACAGGCTGCTCCTCACTCATTACTCACTCGTTAATTAGGACTGTTCTCAGGTGCTGCAGCCTGCTTGGTGTTCCCCCATATACAGCCACTCGCCTGGGTACATAGGAGTTTAACTGCCCATCCAGTATCAGCCACAGTCTCCTAGGAGTGAGAAAAGCAAGGAACAGCATTGTCCTCCCCTCATGAGCTGCCTGGGCCCAGAGATGCCCCCAGAGTTGTCCCAGGCCTGGGGCAAAGCTGTGTCTTCCTGGGGTGCCTTTGGTAGCACCTGTCTCCCACCTCAACCCCACAAATCTGGGTTGAAGAGGAAGCTGGTCTTTGCCCCACACTCTGTCCTTCCCTGCACAGCTGTTGGCATGGAGGGGACACCTTGAGGTCTCACTTGACAATGGCGCCTTTCTTCATGTTGAGCCGCACCCAGTGCTGCCCCGGGGGCCCGCTGCTCTCCCAGAAGTTGTATGTCAGGTTGTCTGTCAGATGGGCTGCACCACAATCCTCCTGCAAGAGTGCAGCGAGCAGAGGAGGGAGATAAACATCCTTGGACACACCATGGACTCCCCTGAGATGGGTTTTGTGGGTTCAAAGGAGGTCAGGAACAGGCCAGGCCCTTGGTTTGTTAGGCTGTGAGTGAATGGTGAATGGTGGCTCCCTGACATAGAAAACTGGGCACAACTGTGGACCACTAGTGCCCCAGAGACACAGTGGGGTTTGGCTCCCGACACCCAACTCCCAACAGCTTTGCTAGAGCAGCAAAACCCCCCCTTGCAGAGGGGACAGACACAGCTAGCCACTCCTCCCCACATCTGTGGTGATGCTCATGAGTATTCTACTGATTTAAGGCTGCAGAGGAGCCCCACTACGCACCGTCTGTGAGGAGACCTCAATGCTGTTGATGTGTTCTTTGGTGCAGTCCGCACACTGCAGCTTCTTCTCGCTGTGATCGTACAGGAAGCGCCCCAGCTCCATGTCGTGCTCATATGTCCAGCCTGGGGGCACGGACCTGCAGGGAGTCTCTGTGTTAACAGGATGAGGAGACCAGGCTGTGCCCCAAACCTGCCCACCAGTGTGCAGGAGCCCCAGCTGAGACCGGCTGCAGTGTCTCACAGACACCAAACTGGCATGGTGCCAGGCCACTGTCCCCACAGCAGACAGACGGCACGGCTGTATCTCATCACCAGCACACCAGGTATTTATGGCCACTCCAGCCCAATGGGAATAGCAGTACACAGTCACTCCAATTGTCCATGGAGCAAAGGCCATCCTTGCTTGAGCAGTGCCGAGGTACTGATGTAGAAGGCATCTGATAGCAGCCATCTTTCTCCCTCCAGACCCTGAAGCCAGTCCTGGACCTACCGGCATGCCCAGGCCGTGGCCAGCAGCCTCTCAGGATGCTGCAGTGCTGCTCTAGGAGATGCATTCATACCTAAACTTCTGCACCGCGGCCTCATCCTGCTCTAGGAGCCTGGGCATCTCTCCAAGGCGCATGGAGTACGTCAAGTCCACCACTTGTTCCCAACTGGAGCAGCAGGAGCAGAGAAGTCACACAATGGAAAAGATGTGTCAGTGCTCAGTGTGTCCATTACTGCCTTAGCCTGAACTGTAGTCAGCAGTGGTGGGGCACTAGGGGTGACACCCAGGAACAGCTGTGGGAAGGATGAGTGTCCCTGCACCCGGGTACAGGCTAAGACAGAGTAGGGGAATCCCACCCTGCACATGACCTTCCAACATGAAAATAAAATTTGATCTCTCTGATCACTGCACTACCTCTGTGACATTGCTCAGCCCAAATCCGAATGACTCAGAACGCCCCTGGCATCATCTTTATTCTGTGCGGGCGCTGCCACAAGCAAACAAGATTAGTCTACGAGGGAGCACCCACGCCCAGCGGTGCTCGGCGGGAATGTGCTGGGCGTGCCCAAGGGATTTGGGATGGTTGGGTTGCATGTCCTCTGTGGGGACCGGTCACACGCGTCTCCAGCGCGCAGAGCCCAGTTCCTGCTGGGGGCGCAGCGGGCCGGGGCCATACCTGACAGCAGGTCTGTAATCAACGCCCAGCGTTTGGTGCTGACACTGGATCCTCTGCGCGGAGTCAACCGGGACCAATTTATCTCCTCCCTCTCCGAACCTCTGCGCCAGCACCCAGCCCTCCGCCGCGCAACGGGTGCCCGTGTACTCCTCCAGCTGCTCCTGAAGGCACATCCCGTGCTGTCACCGCCGTCGGGGCCCGCCATGCCCGGGTGGTTCCCGGTGCCGGTCCCGCGTTACCTTGCTGAGCTTGACCCAGAGCCCGGCGCCGTTGCAGTACTCCTCGCCGGTGGCGCGCAGGCAGCCGCCCTTGCGCACCTCGATCGTGGCCCGTGCCGCCCGCTTGCCGCCCCGCGCCGGCCCCGGGCTGTCCCACACGCTGAGCAGGCTGCGGGCGGCGGCGGCCCCGGCGGCCGAGGGGTCCTTGCAGATCTTGTACTGCACCTCCCGCGGCACGTAGCAGAGCGCGGCGGGCAGCGCCTGGGCGCGGCGGAAGCACTCGCTGCACTCCAGTAGGAACCGCAGCCGGCCCAGCACCTGGTGCGGCGCTTCCCCGCCCGCCCTCATCGCGCTCCGGGCACCGGCTCCGCGCCGCTGCGCTGCGCCCCGGGCTGTCCCGACTGTGCCCCGACCGTGCCCGTCCCGGAGTGCCCGCCGGGCCGTGGCGCCTCCGGCGGTGCCGCCCTGTCCGCCTCCCTCCGGGGCCGCCCCGCCTCGGGCAGCCCTCGCTTCCCGGCTGGCGCCTCCTCACCGGGCAGGCGCCGCTCCGCCCGTGCCCCGGGCACGCCCCAGCGCTTCTTCATCGCTCTCGGGCAGCAGGTGCTCTTTTTTCCAGCTCCGGGCCCCCTCTGCCAAGATGTGACTCTTTTACGCCCACTTCCGTATCCGGCAGGAGCTGACCCGGGTCACAGGCATCCTCTTGCCCTTGCCACCAGTAGCTTAGGACTCTGCCCCCTCCCGGCCTCTGACATCTCTGTCATAGCCTGCATTCCTACAAGCAGAGAGGGAGTCCTGTGGTGTCAGGGCACAAGGCTACAGCTCCGGCATGGATAAGGAAAAGAGGTGTGTGAGAATTCTGGTGTGAGAATTCTGGTACGGGAGAGCTAGTTTCTGGCTGTTATATCCCTGCCCTGGGCAGAACTACAGAAGGTGGAGATGGTCCAAGCACTTGCTGGGGAGGATGACAGGTTTCCCTGCCCAGGACAGCTTTATCCCAGGTGGCAGAGGCATCCTGGCAGCAGGAGTGAGGCTGTGACACCCAGCAGCACCCAATCCCCACCCTCCAACAGCAGTGTGTCACCCCATGTCATGTCTGGTTGTTGCATACCACGGCAAGGCGGTGTCAGAGAGCAGCTCGGCTCCACCCCATGCTACCTTAATTTCTTCAGGTTGGGCACAAAGGGCTGGGTTGAGGTATCATGAAATGAGCAGGCTGGCAGAGCTCAAAGGTCCCCATGCCCCACTGGTGCCTGCCTGCTCTCCGGGCAGGTCAGAGTCCAGTTCCATCCCTGCCTGCAAAGCACAGTGCAGAGAGATCCAACAGCTGTTCATCCCTGCAGTGTTATCTCTTGAACAGGTGTGAGTGTGCCTCACCGCAGCAATGGGCATCTGCCTTGCCATGAACCATGGTGCAGAAGAAATGCAGACTTTGGCCTTGCTCTCACCTGCAGTAACCACAGCCAGGAAGGTCCTGGGCCCTCCCTCAGCAGCCACGTTACCCTGTACCACTGGTTTGCAGAGCTGCTGCAAAGGGTTGAGCCAGTTAATACTCTGAGTCACCTCTGTGACACTACTGTGTGTGCAAGACAGGGCAGGGCCAATATCTGCTTCACCTCCAGCTGCCTCTCATGACACCAGTCTTCATTGCTGTTTAGAATCACAGAATCATTTAGGCTGGAAAAGACCTCTAAGTTCATAGAGTCCAAGTGTTAACCCACCCCAAGTGTGACTGCCACATTTATCACTAAACCATGTCCTCAAGTGTCACATCCACTATTTAACCCAACGGAAGGACATAGGAGCCCCAGCCAGACCAGAGAAATCATCAGGAAGGCCAGGAGCAGTTAGTTAATAATTTTATTTTAGGTCCTACATGAGGTAGGGACAGACAAAACCTGTCAAACTACTAAGAGTTTGTCATACTCCAGGGTATGAGTAGCATAACAAGAATAGCTAGAGTACATGTGCATTATTAATCACCTGAAACTATTCTGGCAATCCAGCAAGTTGAAGGCAGGAGAGAGCAAGTGGTTACGTGGAGTCATGACAACATCAGTCCCTCCCCCAGCTCAGCCCTACCCACGCTGTAGAGCTGCAGCTCTGGCACATGGAGATGCTCCCCAGCAGCATAGAGGCACCAGCACCTTCCTTAGGATGGCACTGACTTGAAAATCGATGGCTGATTTCAGGCTGGTTGTTGGGGTGAGGACAGGCAGCTGCTGGGTCCTGATGCTCAGGGAGACTCTCTTGCCCCAGGCCACATGCAGCAGGACTCCTGGGCAGGGGCACTGGATCTCTGCCTTGTCAAACATGACAGGAGACAGTTCCTACCCACAGCTTTAGAGATCAGAGAAGAAATGTGACCTAGCACTGACATAACACCTATTTTGGGCCCCTGAGATTGGCCAGAGTTGAGCCAGGCTGACCTTTTCCACAATTCACTGGGCTGTCACAGCAGAAATTCAGTTTGTGATTGGCTTTAAAACACTGCAGATGAGAGGACCACGCAGAGGACATCCAGGCCAGCTCCCAGCTCCCCCTTCCCAGCTTACCTTTGCACAGCAAATCAAAAAGCACAAGCAGTGGGTCATCTTGGCATCGTTCCACAGCAGCCATGTTTTTCCAGAGCCTCTGACCATGCACCAAACAATCTCACTGCTGCAGTGGGCTCCCCCTCCTACTAGAAGGGCTTTCACGGGTCTCTCCACCCCAGTACACCACCACAGCAGCAACTGCTGCAATTCTTCAACAGGTATGGTGATAACACAATATAGACAGTAAAACAATGGTTTATAAAGTAAAAAAAAAAATGTTTTTCTCAGTGTGCTTGTAGGAGTTTAATTCAGACCATCCTAGGTGATCCCCTTTCTGTTAGGGCCATGGTCCTGTTACTACCAGTACCTTTTAAACAGAAATCCCTATCACCAGCTGGATCCTTTCTCCAGAGTTCCAGCAAGCCTTTGGGCAGCACTCAGTGGCAGGAAATAAGAGGTCATATGCTAAAAGACCTTGCTGGAAGGAAGAGTAGAGAAATGCAGGAAATGTGGGAAAAACTAGTTGATAACTCCATAGTCATCAAGTGCTTCAGGGTAGGGAGGGCCTAGATCTAAAGCTGGCAGGATGGGACTGGAAGGTTCTTGAAGCCCAGTGCCCAGGGCTGTACAAGAAGTATTGAGCACCTCCAAAGAGGTGCCACAATGCTTCTAGGGAAGGATCCCACCACTTCAGCCAAGTTCTGCTCTCAGCATCGCCTTGCACAGCAGCTCTCTTCTCAACATGGAAGGCTGTGGCTGTGTACATGGATAATGAGAGGGAATAGAGCTGTCTAAACACATCTCAGTGAGAAACCTGAAGTGTTCTGGGTATACCTCTGTAATTACCTCAGTTACCCTCCTTCAGCTGCAGTTGCTTACAAGAGCAGGGGAGCCAGAGGTGCTTGCTCCTCCACAACTGATCACTCCAAGCAGCCCTAGCTAGCTCCTAACCTGCCCATTCCCACAGGTGACATCAGCTCACCCTCCACCAAAGACTAGGGCCATCTTATCCATCCCACTCTGAACTACTTACCAACCAACCCCTGCCCAGCAATAAAGAGAGGGATCTATTTTATTGCTGCTTCTGATTCTGCTCAGTAAATAATGTGGCCTCCTGCTGATCTCCGGTAAAGGCAAGAGGGCAAGGCTGGAAAAAAGCACTACTAATTCCATCCCAATGGCAGTCCCTTTTCAGATGGCTCATTTCAAATCCCAGCTTGCTGCTGCAGGCTTCTTCCTCAACACTCCTGACTGAGGGCAAGCCAGCAAAGTCCTTTCACCAGCTTACTCATGCCCATTTAAAACAGACATCCTAGGAAATGACTCAGCCACTAGCATGGCAAAGTATTGCACTGGCTCTGCTCCTGTTCCCATCTGCACTGATGGCTGAAATCAGCCACAAAGCCAGAGATCAATTCTGAGACAACTCTAGGATTTACAAAAGACCTCATCCAACAGACAGGACTTCACACCTACCCAGCTGAGCATGGAAGGCCCTGCTTCAGGCAAAGGCTGCCATAAACAGCTTTCCCATTCACCCCATGCTCCCTCCACTCACCACCATGCAGGAGGTGGCAGCACACGCTCCTTCCTGGTCCTACATCCCTTTTAGCAACAACCCTCCTTGGCAGGTCTGGGAATGCATGTTTCAAAAGAAACTCGTAAGGGAAGGACTTTGTTTACAATTGGAAGTGATTTCTGGATGACATACTCCTTCAACAGAGGAGAAAAAGCCATAAGACATTAAGACAGGATAAATCTTAACTCACAGCATCAGCCTGCTCCAGTGCAGCCCAAATTACTCTGTGACTCACAGCAGTGGAGGTCCAACAGACCACACAGACTGAACATGGAGCTGGGGGTATAAATGTAGACTAACATCTAGCAGCTCCCCAGTGATAGGCAATTACTAGCCCTGCCTAGAGCTGGGAAGATCCACAAGTATTTCCAAGAAGTTGTAAAGGTTTCATTGCCCACTCCTCACTCACAGAGCATGGTGTCCATATGCTCAAGGAGCTCCAACTCTTGGTACCCAATTTCTACACAGTCCTAAGGCAAACACTTTTCCTGTTCACCTGAAACCTCCATGTCCTTTCCCGTGGACAAGGGGGGAGCAGAGCCTGGCACAGCCATGCCTGCTACTGCTTTAACCTCTGCAGTCTGGAAGATGAACTTGCCCTGACAGCAGATCACCACAAGAACTAGAATAGATTAGTTGTAATACTGGCATTTGGGGTAAAATGAGGCTCAAAGAGCCTGGCAGAACAGCTGCCAGGCCACCAGCATGGAGGATGCAGAACTAAAAGAACAAAAGGGAAGCAGACAGTTCCCATCCACTGTGAGGGAGCAGCTTCCCCAGCAGTCGCTGCTGTACAAGAGGTGCCAGGGACAGGAACTCAGATTCTGTGTGATGCAAAAGCATGGGAGTCCCTTTGGAAGCACCCACAGTCCTGCTGTGTAGGTCTGTTATGACACCTGGTGGCCAAGGGCACCCCTGCAGCACCTGCCACCAGCCTGCCCCATTCTTCTTAATCCTAGATAAATGATCCAATTTCCACTGACCTCATGTGAGAGCAGGAAAAAGGCAACAGTGTGGTCAGAACACACTGAGCATCTTGGCCACCCCATAGTCTCAGCAGCAGCTCATAGTTCTCCATCCTGTGCTGTAAGCTGCTGTGCAGCTTTGTCTCATTACCCCACTTTAGTTTGAGCAACTGCAGCCTGGAAGGAGCGTGCATTGTGGAGCTACAAGAAGATGTGGAGAAGAAGCTCATTACAAAAGCCTACCAGACCTTTCTGATGCACGAGGGCTCAGCCAGGGTTCCATCATCGCAATCACATTTGCAATCCAAGCTAGCTCCCACCCTGCAGAAGACCCAACCCTTCATGTCCACTGCTGGGAGCCAGGCCTCACACCTATATATTTATTATATATCCACATCCCGTGGGGACAAGGGAATGCTTCCCACTGCGTGGTTTTATTGAACAATTGTCCATGCTGGTTGGTCAGGCTGCAACATCACTCTTCCCACGGACTCATATCCGTGTCAATGGCCACGCAGTTATAGGCAGCATAGCGCAGCTTCTCTTCACATACCTTGGCTCTAGGGATGGCAGGAAGGAAGGAAAAAAAAAAAATAAAGATAAGGAGGAGCTGTCATTGCTGCATTTGCCCGTTGAGAGGACAAGATGTTTTCTGAAATGGAGGATATGCTTCACAGGGGGTCACAGACAGGAACTCAGCAGCCACGTGAGACAGGCAGGGGTTGTAAGTGTGGCAAAGGGATGGGGCCCAATGGGTCAGCATCAAGGTTAAGAAGAGAGCTCACACACAGTCCCCCAGACACAGGGAATATCAAAACTTACGTGGCATAGTTAGGCAAGAAGAGAGTGCTGGAGCAGGTGGATGACTCTGGCAATGCATCTGTTGTCTCTGAGCTGGGGAGAAGGTGACAAACTGGTTAGAACCAGCAGCCCAGCAAGGCAGGGAGACCAGACAACCCATCCCTTTGGTGTGGAATCTGTCAGCCTTGCAAACTACAGAAAAATGGACTTACCCCATTTTGTCTGGATAGATGTAGATCCGTGCTGGAAGGCGACTTCTGCCAGTGACAAATCTGAGGAACCGGCTGCGATCCTCTGTGAAGGAAAAGCAAAAGAGATCAGCAAACCCTAGAGGGATGTGAGAGCTGCTTCCGGGAATTCCCAGCACTAGCAAGCAGTCCCTTCAGCCTAGCTGCTTGCTTTTCCTGAGTGGTTTCCCTCCCAGCTCCCAGTCAGCAGGCAGGAGCTGCCATGGCCCAAGATATGTATGGCCAGAGCAAATTGCTCACCATTGGTGAAGTTATTGAGTGCTTCCCAGAAGTACTGAACACGGGTATCCTGTGGCTCAAAGTCCTCAAACCGGGCTGTCAGAAAGGATAAAGAAAAGGAATTTAATAAAGATCTGAGCTCCTTCCTCTTTGGCAGTGGGTGCCTGCAGGGTGTGACCACGTATGCCCAAGGTGCAAGGGATATATAGCCAGGCCCCTCCCAGAAAGCACAGCCAGATCCACATCTCAGCTCCACAGGGGCTCAGATACTGGCAGCCCAGGGATGCCCCAGCCTCTGCAATGAGGATGGAGTCAAAGGACACTCTTGTCCCCATGGGCACCCAGCTAAAGGCAAGAACTACACAGGACCATATTCTCATTGTAAGAAAGACTAATACTGGCCTCCCACACATCTCCTTGTGCCAGCACAGACAGTAGACAGTCTTGTTTTCAGGAAGAGAGTTTTCCACAAAGCCCTTCACTTACTGAGCCTCTTCAGGGCATCAACTGTGACTTCAGGGTCTCCACAGACCTTTTTTTCCAGTTCCTGCCATGTAAGGAGGTCAAGAACAGCTTGGGGCACCACCTTCAGCAGCCCAGCCTGCATGGCCATGATCTGAAAAGGAGACAAGGCAGTAAGCAGCATGTCTTGCCTATTTCCCTAACTCATGGTTGAGCCTAGGGACTCTACTGGATTCAAGCCATGTGACTGCTCAGCACATGCTCCAAGGAACCTGAAGAAACGAGACACAATCCCAGAGAGATGCATCCCTGCTCATTCAGAAAACCTGTGTCAGAGCTGTGAATAAAACCCCGTATCACCTATGCTACTAGAAGCCACTTCACTTCTCAATGACTCAATAGGCTCCAGAACCCCACCAAAAGGGCTGGATACCAGGGCCCTAATGAGCACAGGGACACTAACCACAGTGCATTTTACCAGAAACAGAATGGGGGCAGATCTCTGGGAGCCAGTGACCACCCAGAGAGTGGGACAGTGTCACCTGCTCCTTGCTCTCCTCCAGCCGAGCCTTCTGCACCAGGCGGATGAACTCCTTGCGGTCCTCGTAGCGCACAGCGGTGTTGCTGCCATTGGGGATCAGCTCCACCATACGCTGGTCACTCAGCACTGTCGTGTAGGTCAGCTCATTTCCAAATTTGAACTCAAAGGTATCTTTATCCATGACTTCCATCACCTCCAGGAGCTTCACCTGCCAAGTAAGTGCATGTTAGAGAGATGGCCAGAGAGCAATGATGTGCCCAAGTCCTCATCTTCTCCCTTCCCAGACAAGTGACAGTGAGACAACATGGAATATGCTGCCCTAAAGCTGTTCAGCAGACCGCAGGCCATTGCATGCTTGAAGCAGCAGTCAGCATAGCTGCATTTCTATAACAGCATTTGATGCATGCTTATAGCTAAAAGTTGCCCTTTGTTGTGTTTATTTGACATATCGTAAGAGGAAGCAAGTACATGAGGACAGGGACACAAATCAGCGCCTTGCTGAGTGCCACAAGGAATAGGATAGGCACAGCCTCCCAGTCCCTCTCACCAACACGGAGTCCACAGCAGGGAAGTCTTTGCTCCAGCTGACCTCTTCCCCTGTTAACTGTTTCCATACAAAGCCAGGAAGAGCCAGGACCTGAAGAAGAAAAGAGATTTTATTGAGTCTGTGTCAGAATGAGACCTCCCCAAGGATGGAGATAGGGCTCAACAATGCAGACACAAAGAGCTTCCCTACTTCCCCCTCCACATGCCGAGTTCATCGTAGCTGAGTAGAGACCAAACACTATTTCAGCAGAATCCTGCAAAACTCGGCCTGTGAGTTCTCCAAACTGCTTGGCCCCAAACACCTCTTGTCCCAGTGTGTGATCACAGAGCCTTTCCATGCTCCCCTTAGACAGGCTGCAGGAGAGGGCTATCAACTCCCTTTGCAGCAATTCTTCTCAGAAGGATGGAGTTGAAAACTTACCAGAAACTCCTTGCCTCTCAGAGCTGCTCCCATGATCTGCCCAATCCACTCGTACTTTGCAAAGTCTTTACAGGAGGGGTTGGGGACATACATGTCCCTGGCTTCTCCAGTGCCATTACCCTGTAGGAGTGAGAGGCAAAACTCCAAGTCATAATTTCAGCACAGCATGAAACACCACAGACTACTCCTGCCATGCCTCTGCACACTTCTCACAGCAGAAATGGGCTAAACCCCCCATCCCCCATGGCAATATTCCCAGGGAGAGACCGGTACCCAAGCACTTGTCAGCATATTCTAAAATGAAATGCCACAAAGCAAACTACCCAACCCCTCACAAAGAAAAGCTTTGGACCCAAAAAAGTAGGTATGTCCCTGGCATGCAAGGGGACAGGGACAGTGCTGCATTGCCAGGCACGGCAGAGTTTGCCCCAAACATCCCGACACACAGCACCTGGTTGGATGTGCGCACGAAGAAGGGCAGAGGCACAGGGGTGTCTGCTGAGCTGGGGCACAGCTCCTCTGACATGTCTGCTAGGCTGTCCCGAAAACCACCACCTGCAACCCCAAAAGAAGGGCACTTTTAGTGATATAAACTCCCCATGCTCAGTTATGGTGCAAAGATGAGGATTTCTGGTCCAACCTGGCCCTAGGTTGAGTAGAAGGCTCCTGTTAGAGCCTTATGGCACTGGAGAAAGTAAGACAGGAGAAATAACATCTCTGCCTAGCCTGTGGAGAACTGCCAGAAGGATCATTGACACTAGTAAAGCTGCTGTTAGCAACTAACAGAAGTTTGGTCCCCCTCCCAGCAAACAGCACTCTTTATGTGGGACATAGCTGGAGTGGCAGGACAAGGCAACCTGCCTTCCATCTCTCCTCCATGGAAATCAACACTGGGACCAACCAAAAGCACCTACAGCAACAGTTACCTCATCAGCCCCTGACTGCTCCAGAGGAGCTCTGGCCTCCTGCAGCCCCTACAGCCCCTACCTTGGTCGATGATGCCCTCTGCGATAAATTTGCACTCCCACCACTGGTCATAACGCAACGGCCACCTGTGGAGAACCAGGCATCGCCTGAGGTGCTGCTCAAAGCCAAGGAGATGCTGGGACAGGCACAGCAGGGAAATCAAGGGACTAGGGTGGAGCAGTCTGCATTTAAGACAGGATAAGATCTCAATTTCCAGAGATAGATGCATCCTCAGTAGGGAGGTGACACCCTGGGGAATGGGCCATGATCCCATGGCTGAGCTGGCTCCTGTCCTAGCAAACCCTCTCAGAGTACAGGACATGGGCTTCCCAAACACCCTGCTGTGACAGGAGACAGCTCCCAGCACTGCATGGTGCATTCCCGCCCCCAGACACTGCTTACCTATAATCTAGAGGCTTTTCAAACTTGTCTGAGGGTTTCAGGCCTTCATATACCTGCAACAAGCACAGACAATCAGGGTCAGTATCCCCCTCTCCCAGGGGGAACTGGTGCCACATGAAGGCAGGTACATCAAACACGAAGTCTCAAAGCAGTTTGGAGTGTTGGTGCACACACGGAGCCCCAGATCTATTGGAGGTGGGGAAAGAATGCACATAGGAAGATCAGCATTGCTGTAAAACCACAACACAGAACTGTATGCAGCTACTTGACTGTTGTCACACAAGAATTCTCTGCTGCCTTTTTAATGCAATAGGATTGTTACACTCTCCGTTAACAATAACATGCCACAGAGAGCATCCAGGATAGATTTCAACTCAGAGATCCCAAATCCCTCCTAGATATAATTCCTGGATATGGGACCATCAGCACATGTAATTATAGAGCTTGTGAGTCATGTGAAGAGGCCTTGAAGGCTTGGACTATCTCCAGCTCCAAGCTGTCCCTTCCACCCATCTTAAAGCAGATAATCTTGATTTTGGGATGCGCCACTCTCCCCAGAGAACAGGGACCCTCGCAGGAGGGACAGTACCTGGGTGAAGACAGCATTCTTGCAGCTGGGGTCCAGGGCAGGGTTGTCCCGGTGCTCCATGGCCAGGCGTCGGTTAATGTAGAGCCTTGGCATGAAGTTGGGCTTGCTGGTCTCCGAGTCCTTCAGACACTGGGTAATGAGAGCTGTGCGCTTCTTGGACAGCAGCAAGAACTGCTTGATGTGCTGCCAACAGCAATGTACAAAACATGTCACCTACTTCATGCTGAAGCCACTGCACCTCCAGGTTTCTCCCTTTTCCCAGAGACACATGCTCATTAACACTATTTGCTCCCCCTCTGCCTCTGAAAGATTCTGCATTCTGGCTTAAGAGAGATAACAAGCTCAGCCCTCAATCCACCAGCTGCCATCTGATGCTCACACTCCAGTGTTGCTTAGACTCTCCTTTACCCTCACTCTCACCAGAACTCTGGTTTTACTATCCCTTTTAATTGTAATCAAAGCCAGCTCCTCTAAACAAACAAGAATCCTCAAATGCTTTGGGTCCCATGTTGATCTGGCACAGGAATTACATTGCTTTCTGACACTAGGCCTGGAAACACACAGAATAGGGCTATCCTAGTAATGTGTATTCTTGGAGAGGATATAAGGAAAACAGACAACTGCAGGAATGAACTCAGCACTATGCAAAGGATGAAAAACAAAATCATATTAAAGCCAGGAAAAATGTTACTGGTAAAAGCTCAAAGCTGCTGGCAGGAAGCACAGGAACAGAGCGTCCTGAGCTGAGATCCTGGAGGGGATGTGCATCCACTTACATGCCCAGTGCTGCTATGATCTAAGCCACTTTGAAGGTGAAATGTTCTGTTTTCAGTCCATTTGTTAACCCACAGCTACATGCTTCTACATCAGCAGTTTAGCAGGAAAATAAACATCACCTTTCACAATGTTAGTGACCTGAGCTCAGAAAGGTATTTCCCTCCAGCTGCTTTGAAGGCAACAAGCCCTGGCTGCTCCCTTGCCACAGCATGAGCGCCGTCACCCTGCAAGACTGAGGCCCCAACAAGACACAGAGCCAGCTGCTCACCTTGAGTTTGCTGAATGTGCCAACAGTGTGGTCCCAGGCTGGCACCAAGTGATGCAGGACACTGTCCAGGAGCTTGATGAACCTAAATCCCAAAGAAGGAGGTATTGCAACAAGGAGTGATGGGGATCTGTGAGTCTATTGCAGACCACACACCCCTGAACACAGAAAAATAACTGATTCAAACCGAACCCAGCATAATTTTTTACATCATGTAGCCTTTGGTACTAAATTCTCACTCCCTGGGCACTGCAAGGATTTTGCATCCTTTACAAGTGACTCTGCATATGCCTGCCCCCAAACTGCACAGGTATGTTGTGTTTGGAACACACAAGACACTGTAAACTTGAGCTACAGAACTCCTCTGAAAGCATGAGACATCGGACACCATAGAGAGCCTACTTTGTTCCCAAATGACTCCTATTTTCTCCAGTGTCCAAGATGTCTGTCTCAAGAGGAGTGTCATAGTTTTACAGCTTCCAGCCATGCACAAGCTGGAGATGGCATCAATCCCTGCAGGCAATGGCACCTGTCTGTTCCCCTCCACACAGTACCTTTGAATGAGCACGGCTCGTCGGTACAGCAGGTCAGGGTCGGTCCCTTCTAGGCGAGGGTAACGCACCAAATTGGGCAACTGGAACATGTCAGCACTGAGCCCCAAGTCCCTCTGCCGGGAGGATTTGATTTTGATGCCTCGGATACGAACATCAATCCCGTCATCTGCCAAGGAAGACCATGGATGATATGCCAAGACCACAAGAAAGCAAGCCTTAAATTAAGCATAGGATGTCTATAAACAAAACCAGTAGGAATGTACCAGCTCCAAGAGCTCTGGGGCTGGGCACTGAGAGCCTCAAATACTTCTGTGAAGAAGAAGCAGGGCATTTACAGGAGAAAAAGAATTAAATAATTGAAGGCAGAGAAAGATAGGATGAAAGCTGAGAACTTGCAAAACTTGAGATCTCCCAGGAGTTTCCCGTGGTTCTTTTGAATCTCATCTAAATCAACCCACAGGGAGAAGTAAAAGTCACAGAACAAACCCTTAATGTACAGTATCTTACAGATTTGTTATGAATGTGGCCACAACAGCCAGCCCTACCTCTGCACTCCACAATCCGGATCTCGATGACAGGCAGGTGTGTTGTCATGTCCTCAAGGATGCACACATCCCCAATATAGCTCCTGCAAACACAGCACAGAAGAGGACTGAAGGGCTGTTCCCTCACCATCCTGCCAAAATCCACTTGGACAATTGCGTAAGGGAAGATGGTTTGCATATTTTGAAACGGGAGCCTATGCCAAGAACTCCATTCTTACAATACAGCTGAATGCCTGAACCTGCTGGGGACTCAGGTCCATGTTCCATGATTCTGATATGTCCCACAATTGCATGAGGAGAGCCCGACGACCATACCATGCTATTGTAGGCAGAATGAACCTGCACCCCAGAGAGCCTGGCTGAAGCTGCATGACTGCTTAAGGCCAGTGTTCAGCACCTTGGGCCCCTGTGAGAGCCATGACTCCCTGTGCCCCTCAACCCACTCACTCATCAATGCCGACGTCGTTCAGTTTCTTCAGATTGTCCCCCTCACCCCCATACACAGCGACTCGCTTGGGCATGAAGTTCTCATCAGTGGTATCCACTGTCAGCAGCAGCTTCCTGCAAAGGGAACCAGGACATTCAGGAGAAGGCAATTGCATCTGAATACCTATCACTACTCCCTCTCATCACTTGGTGATATTGTTACCAAGCTGGGATTCCCAGGTACCTGTGACAATGCTAAAACCCCTTCAAGCCCAGAGCCAGAGTAAGGGCTGAGGGGCAGGGAGCGCAGGGCAAGTTTGGGCCATGACGCTCAGGCAGACAGGGAGTGGCAAAGCTTGCCCCAGTCACTAGCCACCATGTAGAGCAGAGATGACTGTAGAGCAGACAGAGATGGCTCACTTGACAATGGTGCCTTTCTTCATGTTGAGCCGAACCCAGTGCTGGCCCTGGGACCCATCACTCTCCCAGTATGTGTCAGCATGGCTGTCGGTCAGACATGACACATTGAAGTCCTCCTGGAAGAGGCAAGTGAATGAAAGGAAGATCAGATGGGTGTAGTATTAACTTCTCTTTAGTGGTTACTTTCATCATGAATCTTAGTGTAAGAGGGCATCACATTGTCCTGCTCCCTTTGCTGGGCTGTGGGTAGACACCGTGAATGCAGAGCACACAGGACACTGTGCAGACACAGAGAACACCCTCCAAGGTGCTCTGGGGTCACACACATAGCACAGAGTTTCAAACCCTTCCCAAAATCAGATTTGCAGCTAATGTTAGCACTGTCTTCTTAAACCACTGTCCCTCCAGGGACTACATTACACAACATGCTGCATGATACTGGGCTTTTCTCCCACATCCTCAGAGTCCAGGCCAGAGCAGCACAGCAAACACTCTCCATGCTCCCCAGCCCCACGGCACAGCGGGGCTGAAACAGCCTTGTCCCTTTAACCCACCGTGTAGGACGAGACATCGATGCTGTCCACGTACTGCTTAACGCTGCCCAAGTTCTCATCCTCCTTCCCAATGTGGTCATACAGGAAATGCACCAGGTCTTCATCACATTCGTAAGTCCATGTTGGGGGCACAAACCTAGCAGGGAAAAGGGATTACTAGAGCCAGAGGCAGCCAGGCTAATGGGTCAAAAAAGGAAGGTCTGTATCCTGCTTGTCTTGCTCGGTTTCCTGCTTTTTGCAGGTATAGCTGGAACAAGACTGTGCTGTGCAGAGCTGTCTGTCTTCCCCGCTCTCTCTCAGGTCTGCAGGAGACGGCTGTCTGGGCAGTCACAAGACACAACAGATTGTCCCCCACCAAAGCAGAAGCCAGGAAACAGTTCATACCGAAGCTTCTCTACTGCAGCCTCATCCTGCTCCATGGGCCTGGGCTTTGCTCCAAGGCGCAGGGAATATGTCAGATCCACGACGTGCTCCCATCTGAAACAACACAGAGAAGTGGAGTGAGAACATCCCAGGAGGAACAAGAAGTTGGTGATCAAGGAGTAGATGTAAGGTGAAGATTTGGGTTTAAAGCCCCACTGTGCTTCACCCTCCATCACCTCCAACATCATCTGCTGCCCTTTACTTTCCAACCATGCCTACTCCTTCCACACCCCACTGGGCATGTGAAAAGCACAGTGGCTGAGCCAAACCCAGTTTACTCCACATCCGGCATCCCTCTTGCCTCACTTCTATGAAACCTGTCCAAGCAGGCCGGGGGTTCCCCAGCCCAAGGCAGGAAGGGCCGCGGGGCAGCATCCCGATCCCGCACAGAGGTGAGCACCTCTACGCTCCCGGGGACCCAGCGGGACACCGCGGCGGCTCCACACCTGATGACGGGTTTGTAATCCACCCCGAACAGCTGCTGCTGCCGCTGGATCCGCTCCGTGGACTCCACCGGCACGAGCCGGTCCCCGCCGTCGGCATGCTTGCACACCAGCACCCATCCCTCCTCGAGATCGCAGCCGCTCCGGTACTCCTCCAGCTGCTCCTGTGGGGACAGCCGGCGGTCAGGCGAGGCCGGGCCGGGCCGGGCCCTTCGCAGGCCGCCGCACCCGCGTTACCTTGCTGAGCTTGACCCAGAGCCCGGCGCCGTTGCAGTACTCCTCGCCGGTGGCGCGCAGGCAGCCGCCCTTGCGCACCTCGATCGTGGCCCGTGCCGCCCGCTTGCCGCCCCGCGCCGGCCCCGGGCTGTCCCACACGCTGAGCAGGCTGCGGGCGGCGGCGGCCCCGGCGGCCGAGGGGTCCTTGCAGATCTTGTACTGCACCTCCCGCGGCACGTAGCAGAGCGCGGCGGGCAGCGCCTGGGCGCGGCGGAAGCACTCGCTGCACTCCAGTAGGAACCGCAGCCGGCCCAGCACCTGGTGCGGCGCTTCCCCGCCCGCCCTCATCGCACTCCGGACACCAGCTCCGCGCCGCTCCGGTTTACGGCGAACCCCGCCCGTCGGCAGGCAAGATGGCGGCGCCCGGCGGGGCGGATGTAGTGCAAGATGGCGGCGCCCGTGCCACGTACAGAGGAGCCAGGAGCGGGGCAAGATGGCAGCGTACGGAGGGGCGGGCAGCCGGGCAGGGGGGCGGGGCAAGATGGCGGCGGGAGGAGAGACGGGACTACGTCGAGATGGCGGCGCCGGCGGGGCGGGATGGGGGCGGGACGGGGCGGACCGCGCCGCGTCGGGAGGCAACGGAGAGGCCGGGGAGCGGCGCAGGAGGATGGAGGGTGGCGAGCGGCTCCTGTGAGTAATCTGGACGGGCCAGGCCTGCTTCCTTTCCTAGTGCGGTAACGGGCCCGTGTTCCGGCGCCTGCACGGGGCATACTGATGTGGCTCTGAGAACGGCGATCTGGCATTGTGAGAGCACTTTCGTGCTTTCGTGCTGAGATCCTGTACTGGGGACGCTGGTGTGGCACTCGGGACACCGCCGAGGCACTGGAGTGGCCCTGGGATTATGGTGCTGGGACAAGAGTACAGTACTGGGTCAAGAGAGAGGCTGTGGGCGGGAAGGGACGAGGGTGATCCTGCCCTAGAAGGGATCAGTAGGACCACTGGTGTGGTAGTTAAGTAACTGGTCCCAAGTGGAGGTTTTGGGGACTTTGTTCCCGTAGCTCCGCAGTTGCCGGGGTCCCCCTCCCCGGCGCAGGAGGGACTCCAGCAGCCCCACAGCGGGCAGGTTGGGGACGCGTGGCCTTGCATAGGCCGGGGGGAATGCAGGACTGTCCGCCCCACGCCCCCCTCGTCCCAAATCGCTCCAGGCGGGAGCAACTGGTGGCCCCGATAACTTAATCTCGCGGGCCCTGGGCAGCGCATCGCCTCTGCCCCGGGGGCGGCCCGCGGTCCTCAGCAGAAAGAAGTCCTGGGCTGTGGTGGGGAGAATTTATCACATTTGTCACAGCTGCGCTCAAGCCTCTTCTGCGGTCGGGGAGTGGGGATGAGCCGCCTATTCTGGCACCCTCTGCTCGAGTCGTGGGGGTCTGGCAGGGCACCCAGATCCCTCGTGGGTGACGGCCTGTACCTGCTCTTTGCTCCGCAGCCCCAAAGGCTTCCCCAAGCTGAAGAACGACACGTTCCTGCGCGCAGCCCGCGGGGAGGAGACGGAGCACACCCCGGTGTGGTGCATGCGACAGGCGGGGCGGTACCTGCCAGGTGAGCGGTGGAGGCATGCGGGAGGTAGCCAGGGGACTTCAGCAAGCACCGGGTAACATTTGTGGTGATCCCTTGTAGAATTTCGGGAGACACGGGCATCACAGGATTTCTTTGCCACTTGCCGGAGCCCCAAATTGTGCTGTGAGCTGACACTGCAGGTGAGCATCACTCAGGGGCTATGTCACCTCTCCCTGCCCACAAGGGAGTGGGGAGAAACCTTGGTTCTGACCATCCTGGGTGACCTCAGTAAATTGTGCAGCCCTTGGGGACTCTACTGCCTCATGTGCTTGACCAGGTCCTCCATGGGAAGGGAGTTGCAACCCCTCACTAACATTACCTCTTCCTCTGTGCAGCCACTTAGACGATTCCCCCTGGATGCTGCTATCATCTTCTCTGACATCTTGGTGGTGCCTCAGGTGAGAGCCATGCCCAAATGCCATGGGGAACAGCAGCTGGTAACAGGGCAAAGTTTAGGGCTGCCCTATTCCTGCTTCTCCATTCTCTCCTGTCCCCAGGCACTGGGCATGGAGGTTGTCATGGTCCCTGGCAAAGGACCCACGTTCACAGAGCCCCTGAAGGAGGTGGAGGATCTGCTGAAACTGCGACAGAAGGTGGATGTCACCGCAGAGTTAGGTTACGTCTTCCAGGCCATCACACTGACACGTCACAGCCTGGAGGGCAAGGTGCCCCTCATCGGCTTCTCAGGGGCACCGGTAAGTGATGTGGCTCCTCTGTGTGGATTTCCCTGATGGGCTCCTCTGCTCTCTTGGGGTGAGACCAGCTATGGCAACCCTAGCTGTGGGTGCTACATGATTGCATAAGGGGGGGCATTCAATGCAGGAGCAGCTGTGCCCCAGGCTCTGGGGTGCTCACAGCTCCTGCCTTCAGCACTGAAACTGGGACTTTGTGTCTTCTTTCATCTCCATCACTCTCCTCACTTCACTTCTCCCCACAGTGGACACTCATGTCCTACATGATTGAAGGTGGTGGCTCCACTACAATGGCCAAGGCCAAGAGCTGGCTCTACCGTCACCCTGAGGCAAGCCACCGACTGCTACGGCTGCTGGCTGACGTCATCATTGACTACCTGGTGGGGCAGGTGGCTGCTGGAGCGCAGGTGTGTCCTGGGGCAATGGGGACAGGGAGCCCCACAGGAAGGCAGGGACTCAGGACAGGGAGCAGAGAGGGTCCAACATCTGGAAGGAGGAGGGACTGAGGTGCTGCTCTCCCAGTGCCATGGGAAAGTGGTTGAGTTGCCATCCTTGGAGGTATTTGATAGACAAATAGATGGGGCACTTGGGGACATGCTTTCCTGGTGGGTTTGACAGTGCTGGGTTAATGGTCATGACTCAATAATCTTAAAGGTCTTTTCCAGCCTAAAGGATTCTGTGTCCCTGGCAGGCACTCCAGCTGTTTGAGTCCCATGCAGGGCACCTGGGCCCGGAGCTGTTTCAGGACTTCGCCCTGCCTTACATCCGAGACATTGCCCGGGCTGTCAAGAGCAAGCTGAAGGAGGAGGCACTGCCCCTGGTGCCCATGGTGAGTCAGGGCTGCCTGGATTGAGCCTGGTATCTGGGGGTGCTGGAGAGGGGTGCATCCCCTGGTACCTGCTTCCTCAGTCCAGCCTGTGGAGAGAGGTGTGACTCATAGCAGTTGCTGCCCATCTCCTCCCTCCCCAGATCATCTTTGCCAAGGATGCGCACTACGCCCTGCGCGACCTGGCCCACGCCGGTTACGAGGTCGTTGGTCTCGACTGGACCATCCGGCCCCAGGAAGCTCGGTAATTGTCTGACACTGGGCAGGTCTGGGCAGGATCCCAGGCCAGGTACTCTGACCTCCTCCTCTGCCCTGAGCTATCCCAGGCCTGGACATTGCTGCTCCAAAGGTGGGGATAGTTGGGCCATCATGCTACAGCTTCTAAAGGCTGTGCTGAGGGGTCCTGGGTGTCCTGTGGTGGGGGCTGCAGGCATCTTGCTGCCCTCAGCCTCTGTACCACATGCAGCAACTCACCTGCTTCCTCCCTGCTGCAGTGCACAGATAGGAAAACATGTCACCCTGCAAGGGAACCTGGATCCATGTGCTCTCTATGCACCCAAGGTGAGCCATGGCCATTGCCAGCAACTGGGGATAGTTCTAGCTTGTGTTAAAGGCCTTCTGCCTCACTTTCCCCACCTGCAGCACTGGCTCATGACCCTACAGTCCCCCAGGCTAGCTGGGGGGGGACTGGTGGGGGTGAAATACCCTGGGCTGGATCAGTCTGACACATGGTTTCCTACCATACCTACAGGAGAAGATTGGCGAGCTGGTGAAGAAGATGCTGGAGAGTTTTGGGACCCAACGCTATATTGCTAACCTGGGCCATGGCCTCTACCCTGACATGAACCCTGAACATGTGGGTGCCTTTGTGGAAGCTGTGCATGCTCATTCCCGTCATATCAACAAGCACAGCTGAGCCTGGGGCCTTGGGGACAGGACTCTGGTTTGGGCAGTCACCCATGTTGTCACAGGGCTCACTCTAGGCTGGGCTGCAGCATTAAACCAGGACTTCTGTGCAGCAGCCGTGTGGCTCTGGCTGGGGATGGGGAACTGGAGGGCCCTGAAGGAGATGGGAAGTCATGCCAGGCTGTTAGAGGAGCATGTGTGGTGTGGGGGAGCCCCCAAGCCCCATCCTGCAGGTGAAAATGGGGAAACAGAGATGCCAGCAAATTGTGGAGGATGCCTCTCCCTGCCAGGCTGCAGTGTCCATGATTGCAGCCAAGGATGTGAGCACAGGGAACAGCAGCCATCTCCTGAGGATGGATGTGCTCAGCCCTGCTAGGGAAGGTGAACTGCCTGAGGCTGGCAGGGTCACAGCCTGGGAACTTGGGGCTCACAGCCCACCACTGGCAGAGGCTCAGCATCAGCTGTCCCACAGTCCTGCTCAGGTTGGAATGGGTCATGTGTTCTCAACCCAGGGTAGTCTCAAGGGGCTGGGAGACCCAGCAGGACTCAACTGGGAGACAGCTGTCAAAGTGGCAGGAGGACCTCTGACACAGCACTACCAGCACCCTGCCACAGTGGCTGGGATGGCAGCAGAGGCACCATGGCTCTCATCCTCCCAAAGCCTCTTTAGGACCATCCCCCTGGTCCTAGAGTGTTCCCCCATGCACACCTCCCCATCTCTGATCCTCAGGGCCAAGCCTGCCTGGTGCTCAGCAAACCCTGCAAAAAGCAGCCCAGGAACCCTGAGTTACAGCTCCCATCCCACACTGCAGCACACTCTCTGTGGTCCAGGCTGGCAGCAGGATGGATCACTGCTCTAGCTGGCATCAATAGGGCAGTATCTCCAGCATGGACATCCACCTGGTAACACTGTACATGGCAGGGAATTGCACCCAGAAGCAGCTCGTGTGCCTTGTCCCCACTCTGTCGCCCTCCTTGGGGCACAGGAGCTGGCTACCACAGGGGGTTGTGACACTGCTCTGCACAAGTCAGGTGACCCCCTGACTTGGAGAAAGGCAGGAGAGACACAGGCGGTAACGTTCATCCCTTTTATTATTAAACATCAGATGAAGAGGTCGCACACACACATACACGCACGCACGCAAAAAAAAAAAAAAAAAGAAGGGAAGGAAAAAAAAGAGAGAAACAGACTGGTTGAAGACCGCTATTTCGGTGGCGACACAGACTGAGTACAATT
Organism: Cettia cetti; assembly: GCA_013401135.1. Classification (NCBI taxonomy): domain Eukaryota; kingdom Metazoa; phylum Chordata; class Aves; order Passeriformes; family Sylviidae; genus Cettia; species Cettia cetti. The sequence continues at coordinate 140,723 of VZUI01085741.1, forward strand.
GGGTTCCTGGCCAGAGCATGGACACAAGTCACTTCCCAAAAAATTAAACCAGACAGCAGATAACTAGCGCACGTTCTCTAACTACAAGTCACCATCCAGACTGGCCCTGGCCCCCCCCAGCCCTCCCAACCTGCTGGCAAAGAAATGAACCAAAACTGAAGAGCCACCAGCCCGGGGGTGGAGCGTGCCCCCAGCGTGGGGCGAGCCGAGAAGGGCTGAGCGTTGGCCGCACCACGGAGCTGGGAACGGTGTGGGAAGGCAACGCGGCTGCCCCTCCCTCCCCCGGAGCCGGCAGCCCTGGTGCCCACCCAGGCACCCACACCCTGCACCTGCGAGGGGCTGAGTCCTCCAACGCCAGCATCTGCGTGTGTCCGAGCGAGCGTCATCGCCCCGACTTCCTTCCTTCGCTGTCCTCCAGCGCTGGGCTGCTGCTCCTCTGTCCGTCTGTCCTTCTGTCCCAGGGCTGTGAGTAGAGTAGATGTTCGCCTCCCCCCCACACCCTTCTTGCTGCTGACGATGCCATGGGAACCTGAGAAATGTTCGTGTGCCTCCTCCTCTTTTTGTCTGTGGTTTTGTGTGGGTTTTTTAAATAATAGTTATAATAATAATAACAATAATAATAATAATAGCAATAATAAAAATAATCGCCCCAGCCCACAACAATTTCAAGTATCCCCCAAATAAAAGACAGAATTATAAATAATTATAACTTTACAATTTAATAATTGACACATATACTATAGTATTTACAGTATCATAAATGCTTTTTTTTTTGTGTTACTTTTAGTAAGCAATCCCTGAGAACAGTTACTTTTACTTGTTTTTATTGAAGTATCTTCACAAATAGAGGAGTTTGCATGTCTCGGGCGGGCGGGAGAAGCGCTCTGCAAAGCCATCGCTTTTGGTGACGCATGAGGTTCTAGTGTCGCAGGTTTCTTTGCTCGCTTTTTTTTTTTCCTTTTTTTTTGGGTTTTTCTGTTTTGTTTTTTGTTAAATTCCCCACATAATTTTAAAGATTTTTCACTTTGCAACCTTCGTATCCCTCCAGCAACCACGTCCTTCAGGAAAGAGGTATTAGATTTCCAGGTTAGCTTTTGGTATTGGCAAGGGAGGGCAGGGGGCTGAGTAAACCATCCTTTTTTCCCCATGGTTGCCTTTTGGTTTGTGCCCAAGGAATCTCTGGATCCTCTCAGTGTGTGAAATGGTTAAATCCAAGAAAGAGTAACACTAAAAGAAAAAAAAAAAAAAAAAAAAAAAAAAGAAAAAGAAAGAAAAAGAAAGAAAACAAACAAAAAAGAAACAGAAGACCAGAACAGAGCAGCCTCTGCCAATGGGGGGGAAAGCTGATCTCCACTTTCTTTCCTTCTTCTCTCCCAAGTCCCCGTGCTGCGGCCAGACCCTGCCAGTGAGCGTGGCAGGAGCCGGGGCTCACCCAAACCGTTCTCGCACCAGCAGCATCAGTTTTTTCTTGCCTTTGTAGATTTGTTTAAGATTGTCAATGAACTGGGCGAACTGTATGTGCCCGTCCTGTGCCAGGAGGAAGGTCTCTCTGGCCTTGCTGAGGAACTCGATGAACTCCCCATAGTGCCGTGGGCTGATGTGGGTGAGCCGGGAGTGGGTGGTGTTGATGTAGGCGCTTATCGTCGCGTCCAGCAGCTGCCGCAGGGGGGCTTTGTCAGTGGACATCAGCTTCCCCGAGTTCCTGCGCCCAGGGATGCCGGCCAGCCCTGGTGCCGTCATGGTGCAGCGGCGAAGGATGTCCGAGAGCACTGTGGCACAGTGCACGCTCTTCACCACCAGTGGGATGATGGCTGCCAGCTCGTTTTTGCCAAGAGAGTGGCTCAAGGCGCAGGCCCAGAGCACATCATTGATGGCTGGGTGCGTGTCCTGGTTGTAGGCCAGGTTGAGATGTGTCATGGCCAACGAGGCCAGTTTGAAGGCTCGGAGTGGGTAGCCCCGGTGTTCCATGTAGCGGGCAATGGTGAAGAGCTGGGTGTAGGTCATGCCGGTGGAGGCGGCGTCAATGACGATCTGGTAGGCGGTCTCGAAGGCGATGTGGTCCTTCTCGCAGAGGGTCAGGGCGGACAGGGCGCAGTTCTGGGGGTCCTTCATGGCGCACTGCAGGGCCAGGGTGCGGGCACAGCTGGCCAGCTCCTCCCGCTGTGGGTAGTCCAGGCTCAGGCGCAGGATGGTGTTATGGGACATCACTGTGGCCGCCACGATGCTGGTGGCTTCCGTGGGAGTGAACAGTGAGTACCAGCTCTGCAGGATGCTCACCAGGGCCCTCACTCCTGCAAGGAAACACTGGGGTCACAGCACAGCCCTGGAACCTGACTCAGTTCATGGGGCTCCTCTGAGACCCAGAGATAGGGTAAAACCAGCCCACAGCAGTGCTGAGCTGCTGCCTCTGCCCCAAGAGGGGACAGGGCAGAGTGGGACAGGCAGAGACCAACCCACACTGCCATACTGCAGGGCACAGAGACCACCACTGGCCTGGGCCAGGTACAGAGCACCCATCTCAGTCCCAAAAGTGGTGACTGCTGCAGTCCCAACTCTGTCAGCTGGTGCTCTGAGGTGAATTCAGTTACCCAGGAAGAAATAAGAGACTCAGGAGAACTCAGATGCTCAGGGCTAAGCATGATCCTAGGATCTCCGTGCCCAACTCTGCTCCCACTGCATGCAGGCCAGATCCCCCCAGCAAACATGGAACTCACCCACTTCAGTAGCACACGTCACCAGCCACCTCACCATCTCCCGCCGCCGCCAGTTGAGGGTGGACAGGGTCATGCGCATCACCTGCGAGGCAAACTTGGGGTGACTGGCTATTCTGCAGGGCTCTAGTGAGGCCACCCAACAGAGCAATGCTCCCCAAAAATCCCTCTGCTTTGACTGGCTACTAACTACCTGGCACTGCCTCACCTCCACCCAAACCACAGCGAGCACAGGGGCTTCCCAGGGCTGAGGTCCCCAGCTCAGGACCATGCAGAGATCACTTTACTCCATCCACAGGGGACACCCTGCTTGGTGGAAGACCATAACCAGCACGGCTGCCACAGCTGTTGGGGGCAGAAGGGCCACCAGCGTCCCCAGCATGATCCCATACCTGGAGCCCCAGTTCCAGTGCCACATTGAGCAGTGTCGTGTCAGAGTTGCTGTCGGCTGGCGTGGCAATCTTGAATGCATCCTGAGCCAGCTTGAAGATCAAGGAGGAGGAGTGGATGTTTTTCTGGATGGCCTCCAGCACTGTACGTAGGCGCAGCATGTCCCCTGGGAGCAAGCAAGAATAGTCAGATGACTCAGGCAGCCCCCCAGCTTGCCCTGGAGCCCCGTCTCTTGCCTGCATCATGTGGTGAGCAGTCCCTTCATCACAGCCAGCTCCTCTGTGACACAGAGGGACACAGAGATGCTGGATCAGGCCCTGCAGTCCAACAGTCTAAAACGGAGCACTCTCCCCAGGAAGTGATACACCCTACAGCAAGCGTCCTCACTCAAGTTCATCCTCTCACAGAGAGGACAAACAAACCTGAGTGATCCCAGACATGTCCTGTCTTTAGCAGACATCTCCAGACACCTGGATGTTCCACCCTGGCCTCAAGTTTGACAGCTGTAGAGCAGCTTCTTCCCAGAAAAGGAGGGGCTTGGGGAGATGTCTAATACTGAATGGCTGCAGAAACATCAGTCTTCATCCAGAAACATTAGGAAGAAGAGGAAAAGCTGTTTGCTGCTCACAGACTGTCTTGCCCAGCAAGTCCCCTCTGCAAGGCTGGGCTGGGGTCACCCAGACATGCTGCACCTTTGGCCTCGATGTCCCAGGTCAGGCACACAGCACTCACAACTGAGACAGGCTGAACTATCCCCAAAAAAGGGGGTTAGTGGCACAATACCCAGTGGTGCTGTGGGTCTCCTGCTACAGGAGGTTGCAGGTGCTAGGATATATGATGGCATCAGGAGATGGGGCAGGATCTTGGAAGACGGACACATGAAGGCATATGAATATCATGATCCTGCACCTAGCTTGGGAAATCCTCCTATCAGTCCTTGTGGGACACAGTGTGGGGAGTGGGACCTTTGGCGTGTGCACAAACCAGAGGTGGCAACATGCCACAGATTCCAGCTTTATTTCTACTCCTAGTCATAGACTGAGCAGATGAACCTCATGCAAAGACAACCAAATCATGCACAGGAGTGTGAAAAACCCAGTGCTGCACCTGGACACACAGAGACATCTCGGGTGACTCATAGCTAAAGATATCACCTGCCACCCACCACAGCCGCTTGCACTGCCACCAAAATCCAAGCCTCCCTAAAATGGCTCGTGGGGGCATGGGCAAGAGAGGCTGCAGGGTCACACTGGGACATGCTGCAGCAGGGGAACACCTGAGGAAGGGGAGAGTGGGAAAAACAAATGCAATCCAACAGTCCTACATCCCTGGCGTAAAATCCTCATCCCATTAGGAACTGGAAGAGAGAAAAAGGAACTAAAGGATAAGCCAAGTACCAGCTCTTCATTCAGGCACTGCAAATCAGGCAGAACACCATAAGCCTTGGTAAAGCAGCCTAGAGGAGGCTGGAAGGAGAGAAGAGGCTGCCAAGGCAGTGAGGCTGGCTGGAGTTTTCTGACAGCTCATTTCCCTTCCCTCTCACTTGGAAAGAAAAACCTTCCCTGTCAGGCTGGCAGCACCAGGACATCAGAGGGCAGTGGTAACTGCTTGGCTCACTGATCCTCACGGGACACAAGACTCTTGCCATCCTGCTGGGGTTGGTTTCTGGTCAGGGGGATGTTCAACGACAAGCCTGTGCTGGTGCTCATAATAGTGCCTGGGCAGGAACTGAAGAGGCCCAAGAGACCAGTGAGGTGTCACCGCTGATCCCATCTCCAACAAAAGCCACTTGTGGTTTAGCGCACAGGGAGGTCTTCTCCCTCCTACAGCCCATGCAGGATCATTTACCACAGAGCAGAAGAGACAAAGCAGAGGTGAAAGGATAAAGAGCTTCAAACAAAACCATGGCATGACCCCATGACCTGCCTGGCAGAGACTGTTGGCCTGGCAGCTGGCTGTGCATTATCACCTGGGGCACTACCGTGGCTGCAAGGCCTGTCTGAACCGCATTGGAAATTCCCATCCTGCCCTGCTGGACCATGAGCCCTTTGGAACCAGAATCCCAGAAACCCCAGGCTCTCAAGGCCAGCTCACTGTGCAGCTCACTGAGTGCCCCACAGCAGGTTGCCAGTGGGGCACTCAGCCTGTCTCTGCCAGCGCCAGCAGAAGCAAGAGCTTCCTCCTTTCTTCAGCAAAAAACTCTTCAATGCTCTTGGGCAGCATCATCCCATGAGCCCTGCCCCGGAACTGCCCTGCCACCAACCTTTGGCTGCCGTGAGCATGGTGGAGGCCAGCTCACACTGCTGTGACTCCAGGTGGCCCAGGGTGAACCAGCGCGGGTACCTGCTGGGGACCACCGAGACCAGGTGGTGAGGGTGAGTCACATCGCCGGATGGAGCCGTGGTCTCCAGGACAGGCAACCTGAAGGACAAGCAGGAGGAGGCAACATCAGACCTCAGTCCAGCCCCAGCTTCACCTCCTCTCCCTGAGGTGCTGCCAAGGCGAGGCAGGGGCTGCCTGCAGGCAGCTGCCTGCAGCAATGCCTTTGAACACATCCTGCTGCTGTGCACGTGTGGGGCTCCCGAGGCTGCGTGCTCAACACATGGGCATAGGGATCAATCTGAGACTGACTTGAAAGGGGGGAGAAAGATCCGTTGAGTGATTTATAAACTTGTAAGGAAAAGTACAGACCTCAGGGAAAAAAAAAGGGAAGAAAAAAAAGTAAAATCCCTCCTCCCCTCCTGCTCCTTTCATGTCAAAGCACCCAGCAGAACTCCTGACTGTATCATCTGGTTCTCCTTAAAACGCTTGGTTATGATCAGAAGCAGCAGCACATTTCCCCAGGGCCTCTGCAGCCAGGTTAGGCTGCCTGTTTTTGTGGGCACATCCAAAAGCCTGGAAAACCTGGGGGAGAAGCAAGCCTAAACAAGGGGAGCAGAAGTCTCAAATCACCAGCTGTGGTGACAAATCCTAAAGCCCTGAGTTGGTGCTAGTGTTGCTAACTTGATGGCTAGCTATGCAGGAGGGAAACTGCATCCTGGACATGAAGAGCATCCCAAGTGTCTCTGTTATCCTCACTTGCAGGCTTGAAGTAGCCACAGGACAGGAGAAGCCCAGCCTTTCCAGCCCTGGACATAGATACCCCAACACAGGGAGTCCCAGCTGGGAGCAAGGGATGGGCACCAACAGATGGCATCCCTGGGGCCCTCAGTCCTGTTCAATGGCCAGAGGTCTCAGGTCTGGCCATGGTAACTGCACACCACAGAGGCCCTTGGCTGCTTATTAGGGCTGGTTGTCCTCCTGAGCAGCTCTTCCCAGGATAGGGGGATTTCAAACTTTTCCCCAGTGCTGCTGAGATGACCCATTTAACTGCAGAAATGCTGCAAAAAAGGTGATTCTCTGGGCCAGGACTTTTGATGGTAGTAGAGGGAGAAAACACTGGGATGCTCTGGAGTTGACAGTCCTCCAAGCATTGACTTTTTTAGGCAATTCCAGCCTTTCCAAGACCCATCCAGGTCCTGTCAAAACAGTGCAATACACAGGCTGATGTCTGAAGTGTGTCATGGACTGGGGAAGGAGATAGGGCAGCTCTCAGCATCAGCTGTTTCCCCAGTCCCCGAGATAGAGATGGGTTTTAATGGAGAACAGAGTGTAACTGTGTTCTCCACCTGCCTCTGTGACACCCTGGGGCCCGGGGCAAACCATCCACCCATCTGTGCCAGGATAACAGCCCTTCTTGCAGGCAGGGAGGGCTGCAGGGTGCCCGAGGCCTGGCAGACAGAAGGCAGATGACAGCTCTGCATGTGCCTGGGACCTGCTCTGGCAGAGGATGCCTGTCACAGGGACAGGCAGGTGGTGGTCCAGCCTGGAATGAGGGGCTGGGTGGAGGGCTGGGCCAGCAGACATTATTGGACCCATGCAAATATGTATGGATGGAGTTTATAAACCAGGAATCACCCAAATGGAGAGCAGGAACCTCTTTGCACTGCTGCTGTGCCCAGTGGCCCTACACTGCAAAAGATCCCATGGATGGCAAGCTCCAAGCCTGTCTCCACTCCCATGCCTGCTCTAAAGTTGCAAAGCGTCCCAGCTTCCCAACAAGCGTAGGAGAGAGGCAAAAAGGGGAGCAGAGACAGAAATAAACATGCACCAACCTCATGGCCCGCAAAGCCAGCTTGTATGCCAGGTCAGCATCGTGGGGCAGCAGGGCAGAGAACAGGTATTTGGCAAAAGTGTGCATGGGGACGCTCTCCCGGTGGATGACTTCTCCCAAGCCGCTGAAAGGACCACCTAGGCAGAAGCAGAGCCCATCAGCCATAATTAGCACAACAGGAGCTGTGGCTGGGGTTTGCACCACCTCAAAGCTCTGAGGATCTGCTGTTCAGCTCCCTGGCACATTACTCAAGTTGGATTCAGGGATGCTCTTTCCTTTACTAAAAGAAAATACAAAACTGAAGCCATGTGCTTAGCACCCTTCTCCACCCTTCTGCCTCTGACTTGATCTTTTTCTAAGGATGCCAACGAACCCTTGCTTTGCCAGGTGATGAAGCAGAGCAGCCATCCTACAGGCTCTGCACCACATCCAGAGAGGAACAAGCAGGATGAGCATAAATTTTGAAAAGGACACCTCAGAGACGTTACCAACACTCGGCTAAGACACCAAAGTCAGCTAGATGAGCCAAGTGCCCACCTTCTAGCAGCAAGATGCACTGCTTCCGCAGGGTCTGCACCAGCACTGGGTCCAGCTCCAGGTCCTGCAGCCGGGCAATGATCTGCTCCTCATTGCGGCACACCTTGTCCTGGGCATAGAGGCCTTCAGGCATCACTCTCTGCTGACCCATCCCCATCAGGGCCACCTCTAAGGCCAGGGACAGGTAGGACTCGTCACCGTCTTGGCTGCCAGTCACAACGGGCACATGTTGATACACTGGCGGTTTGGAGTCCCCAGCGTCTGAAAGGAGGGACAGGAGATACAGTGGGGTTGAAAGAGTCTTCCCAGACTGCAGAATCATTGCAGAGAAAAATCTCTCACTTCAGAAGCACGACCCACACTTCCCTTCCTGCCTGCTTTCAATTACTCAGAAACGACAGATGAAAGCACCCTGAGGGAGATGTGGGCTTCACCCTCCCTTCCTGCTCTCACTAGGAGATGCAGGAGACCCAAGACATGTGCAACAGGGTGCACAGCTGACACCAGAGCCTTCCCATGGACCTGCTCTCTCTGGCTGCAAACCTTGGGGCTGAGAAAATTCTGTTCCTCTCTACTCACTACCTTCCTTGACTGCACTGCAGCTCTGCTCTGGTGATCCTGCCAAGGCGGAGAGGGGGATCTCAGAGTCCAGATGTCCAGAGCCCCACATCTACACCCACCTCAGCCACAGCCATCAGGAAGGGATCCAGGAGGAGCACTTGGTACCTGAAATTTCAAGGCAATTTTCCTCTTCTAATCTACAAGCTTCAGTCAGGGTGAGAAAGAGGCAGCCGATGGGGTTCAGAGGGTGGCCTACCCAGCCCTCCAGGTTGGTGATGGTTGTCGCTCCTCGCTGCAGCAGCTCTGGATAAAACAGAACAGGATGGTGGTAAAAGTAAGGAATTTAAAGACAAGTTCTGCACCCAGAGAGGCTTCTGAGACCAGAGGACTTTTCTTATCCTACAACTTGGGTCACAGGAACCTCTAGGGCCAACTCTGGCATGGTAGTTCACAAGGGCAAGGAGCAGCAAGCAGCAGACACTCTGCACAGACAACTGAGGGAGCAGACACACACAGAGAAAAAGGTGTCCCTAAGGCCACATAAGATGCAGCAACTCATTCTCTGTTCAAAGAGGACATGAGGGTCTGCAGATATGATAAGACGCAAAGATAAGGTCTGTAATGCCAGACCTGCAGCTCATGGACTGATTTGCAATGGTAGTCTAAATGTTTTGGAAACACGTGCAGAAATCTCTCCTGAGATGACAAAGACTTCCAGTAGTTCTTAGAAATTCCATCTTTTGGTGATCTCAAGCTGACTGAGCTGGCAAGGACCAGGAGCTGCTGACCTTCAGCAGCACTGCAGTAACTGACCCTAGCTCCCTGCCAGTTTCAACTGCAAAAGGAGCAACACTGCTCTTGTCTCCTGGTACATTTACTCAGGAAATGCAAGGTGGAAGTAGCACACACAGCCAGTTACTTCTGCTCTGCAGTCAGGCAGCTCCTCTTCAATGCAGACAGCACTTGCCTGGGCAACCCTTACAGGCAGCCAGCACAGCAACAGGGGGAACAAGAGCATCCCTACTGCAGCAGCCTGAAGATAGCATGTGGGCAGCTCTGTCCCTAGCATGTGGGTATCAACTCAGCTTGGCTCAAGGAACTCAATTTGTCTTCCCTAGGACATGAGCAGTCCCTTGCAGTGCCGCCCACCCTCCACCTCTGTCACTCTGAATGGGACAGCACAACTCTTATGGAATCATTAGGTTGGAAGAGACCTTCAAGATCATCGCATCCAACTCAGACCCTAACACCTCAACAAAACCATGACACCCAGTGCCACATCCAATCTTTTTTTAAACACATCCAGGGATGACCTGACTACAACCACCTTTCAGGAAGTTGTAGAGAGTGATAAGGTCACCTCTGGGTTTCCTTTTCTCCAGGCTAAACACCCCCTGCTCCCTCAGCTGTTCCTCACAGGGTTTGTGTTCCAAGCCCCTCACCAGCCTCGTTACCCTCCTCTGGACATGCTCAAGTGTCTCAATGTCCTCTCTAAACTGAGGGGCCCAGAGCTGAACACAGCACTCCAGGTGTGGCCTCACCAGTGCTGAGTACAGGGGAAGAATGACCTCCCTGCTCCTGCTGGCCACACCATTCCTGACACAGGCCAGGTGCCATTGGCCCTCTTGGCCACCAGGGCAACTGCTGGCTCATGCTCAGCTGCTGTCACCAGCACCCCCAGGTTCCTTTCTGCCTGGGCACTGTCCAGCCACATTGTCCCCAGCCTGTAACACTGCAGGGGGTTTTTGTGGCCAAAATGCAGGACTTGGCACTTGGACTTATTAAACTTCATCTTACTGGACTCTGCCCATCCATCCAAACATTCCAGGTCTCTTTGCAGAGCCCTCCTACCTTCCAAGAGATTGACACACGCTCCCAGCTGTGTCAAATTTACTAATGAAACACTCAATACCCTCATCCATGTCATCAATAAAAGTATTGAACTGAACTGGCACTAGCATGGACCCCTGAGGGACACCACTGGTGCCTGTCCCCAGCTGGATGCAGCACCGTTCCCCACCACTCTCTGGGCCTGGCCATCCAGCCAGTTCCTAACCCAGCAAAGAGTGCTCCTGTCCAAGCCATGGGCTGCCAGCTTTTCCAGGAGTGTGCTGTGGGAGACAGTGTCAAAGGTCTTGCTGAAGTCCAAACAGACAACACCCACAGCCTTGCCTGCATCCACCAGGTGGGCAATCTGGTCATAAAAGGAGACCAGGTTGGTCAAACACAACCTACCCCTCCTAAACCCGTGCTGGCTGGGCCTGATACTCTGTCCATCCTTTAGGTCTGCGTGATGGCACTCAGCATAAACTGCACCATGACCTTACAGGGTAGTGAGGTCAGGCTAACTGGCCTATAATTACCAGGATCCTCCTTCCCACCCTTTTTGTGAATGGGTGTCACATTGGCCAGCTTCCAGTCATCTGGAACCTCACCAGTGAGCCAGGACTGATGGTAAATGATGGAGAGCAGCTTTGCAAGCTCATCTGCCAGCTCCCTCATCACCCTGGGATGGATCCCATCTAGGCCCTTAGATTTATGAACATCCAAGCAGCTCAGCAGTTCTCTGCCTGCCTCCTCCTGGATAACAGTGGGACCATTCTGCTCCCTGACACCATCTACCAACCCATGAAAGACTGAGGCAAAGAAGGCGTTAAGCACTTCCACCTTCTCCCCATCTGCAGTTACTAAGATCCCTCCAGCATCCAATAGAGAACAAAGGTTGGTCTTATTCTTCCTTTTGCCATTAATATATTTGTAAAAACATTTTTTATTATCCTTTACAAAAGTTGCCAAATTAAGTTTGAGCTGAGCTTTGGCCTAAGTTTTTTCCTACATAGTTAAAATAGTTAATAGTTAAATAGTTAATGAGAGACCTGACCCTCCTTCCAAAGATGATACATCCTCTTTTTATTTCTAAGTTCCTTCAAAACCTCGCTGCCCATCCAGGCTGGATGTTTGCTTCATCAAGGTGGAGCAGACTTTTCCAACCGAGACATCCCGGCCAGACATCACAAGACACTTCTCACGTAGCTCTACTCATACCTTTCTTCTGATGCTTATATATTTCCAGCTGCCTTTGCTGCTGCAGTCTCAGGGTGTTGATTATGGCAACAGTCAGTCGGAGAGCTTCTCTGGGATAACCGTGGGAGCGCAGCGCATCCACGCGAGCACAGGCTGTCGGGACGTGTTCTGCAAGGCAAGGAACAGGGGCATGGCTGAACCAGAGGAGCATGGGGCATCTTCTACTCATGTTCCCCACATCCGAGCTAAACTCTTGTCTTGAATTCATCCCTTTCTCCCTGCTCCTGGAAAGGATGCCTACCAGGAATACTAACAGGACTCCTGCCACATTCAACCCACAGCAGCCACGTCAGTACCTAAATCCCCACCTCCACAAAGCTTATCTAATGGAAGCATTTCCAACACACCATTGCTGCAACACGACAGCTCCAACACAGGCTGTTACAACCCTGCCGCTCATTTCTCCTAAAATCTGCATGGCTTATCTCAATTTCTCTCACTGCTCTCGTGGCACAGGTGATGATACACAGGGTGAGGCTGGGCATCCAGCACTGTGCTGGGGGCACTGGCAGACTTGGGGTGATGCTTTGAACTGACTCCTTAACACCTCCACGGAATGAGCTCTGCAGACATCCTGTCTCCTCTGCAGTTCTCCTACCTGGTGTTTTATTATTAGGAACAGTTGCACAAAACCCCCTCCCAAGACTCACAGTTGCTTAGGAATTCATCTGCTCCTGCTGCTTATTGCTCACCTGAAATCACAAGCAACTGTGGAGAGGATTATGACTGAGTGAGAAATTAGCAGGAGCAGATGACATGACATGCTGCATAACAAGCAGCAAAAATCCCATTTTCTTTCAAAATGTCCTACCAAGGGGAGAAAAAAACCCAGGCAAACACAGACAATCTGAAGTTATCATAGAGGGATAATTTCTATTCCTGGAAGAATTCAGAAAGCTCTGGAAATGCAGACAACCACCTCCACAAATGTGGTATCCACATCCCAAAGGTCACCCACAAGGAATACATGAGGAAGAGATTGCAGAACAAACACATCTATAAAAGAGATTCTTGTTGCTCCCTCTATTCATTTGCTAAATGGATGAAATATTCATCTTCTCACTGAATTCATCACTGAAGTTGCTGACAAATCACCCTCCCCTCCCAGCACTGAGTCCCTGAAGAGGTGCCAAGAAAGCAAAAGCGCAAAATCCAAAAATCGTGGCAAATACATCAGAAAAATCACATGCACCAACCCACTGGGGAAACCCAGACTGGGCTCAGGACAGGGGAGCTGTGGCCACCACATCCCTTCTAGATGGAGTCCATGGATACACTAACCTACCACTGCTGCCTGTGGCTGTGTGGGAAGGAGACCTCCCACCTGCAGCTGTCCTGAACTCTTCCCAGAGCAGAAATATCCTCTCCTGCTCCAGCTAAGGTGTACCAACAGCCTACAAATGAGCCCTTCCTATCTCCTGGCATTAACAGCAACTTAGTGCCTCCTACTACAGGAACTACATCTCTAGACAACTTGAAATATTTTCTTTCCTGGTGGTAGACCCAAGTGGACAACAGTGCAATGGTGGGCTTTGACCTGTTGTGAGTTCATATATTCAACTCTTGGACTGTAGGGGATAAGTAATCCCCCTTCCTGGAGGTGGGTGGGAACTTGTGTCTCCCATTTTGGGGTCTGTCTTAGGGCTGACAGCCACACCAGGTTCCCTCCCAAGCCCTTCATATCACTCGTTCTCATCCCAGACAAGGAGCTGTCGAGGGTCAACAGATCTGCCTGGGGTCATGACTTTGCAGGAGAGAATTTGTGTGGCTTGAGGTGCTTGGGCTAAAAGTCTACAACACAGAGGCCTCTGGGCTTGCCTGGCCCAGTATACCTCAATCTCCCATGAGGCTTAATTGTACTGACTGCTAGTTGCCTTTAATGGAAAACTAACAAGAAGGACAGAGCAGGAAAGAGAAAATCCAGAGGATACAGCTGTGCTTTGCAGTAAATTTTCAAGAGACTTTAAGTGTCCAGACCCCATGTACTGGAAACAGCGAGAGGTTGCTCTGGGGACAGCTAAACACTGGCAGGATGAAAAGGGACATGATGAACTTGGTCCAAACTGCCCAAGAGAAGCCCAGACAGTAAATACATGTCAACTGCTCTAAGAACTGTGGCTGGAGTGTGGGTAGGCATTGAATTCTTCTGCTCCTCCCACTTCTCAGGCTAAGGGCCAGGGTAGCAATTTCAGTCTAGGATGCAGAAACTTGCAAGGACCTGGGATAGCCTCAGGTGACTCCATCAACAACCCTACCCACAGAGGCCATGAGAGGGGCTGGTGGTTTGAATGCTCACCCAGCCACAGTGGCTGCCCCTGGGAGTTGAAGAGGAGGCTCTCTCCCTCCCTCTGGTAGGAGGGGGACACGTAGAAGTCACTGCTGATGATGCGCTGCAGGTGGCTGTCCTGCCAGTGGAGGTCACAGCCCTCGATCGCCCGGGTGAACACGGTTCGTCTGGGCCTGGCCAGTGAGTCTGCAAAGAGAAAAAACATCAGTGCCCTGCTGGGGCAGGGGCAGCCTGTTCCTCCTCCCAGACATGATCTCCCTGGGCAGAGCTCTGCCCTTACAATGAGAGCAAAACATGGTCTCACCCCAGTAATTGCCGAGATGGATGGGGGCTCTGGTTTTGGATACATCTGCTGCCCACCCCATCTCTGAGGGAGACGAATGTCTCCTCAGACAGCATTGCTAAGTAACTTGCTACAATAGCTGACTTGGTCAGAGAGGTGAGAAAAGAGGCAGGCACCACTCACTCTTTGCTTTGTGACCACAATCCACTGACACACACAAGGCTGATGCCTTGAAACCTAGCAGTGCATTCCCTCCCCTGTGACACTGAGCATGCAGGCAGCTGCCCAGAGTCAGGATTGGGTTTCCTCAGTATTACTGCTCTGCAAGCACCATGAGCTCTCCTTCTCTGCTCCAACACAAAGCCTCAATGTCACTGAACTGCAGCTTCTTAGATCAGCAGTACATGAAGCCACAAAGGGAACCACACAAGTGTGTCTCATCTGCCTCCAGGTGATGGGGAGAGCCATCACCCTCCAGCAACCTCTGTGGGCCACGTGAGAGGGCTGGAAGGGAGGAGACAGCATCGTCTGAAACCCCACTGCTGCCCTGCCCCAGATACCTGCACTCCTCTTCAGAACTGCTCTGTAAGTTCATGGGCATTTCTGAAACTACCAAATGCTTGTTATGCAGCATTTCACCCATCCAGACCGATCAAGACAAGTGGTTTGTTATGAGGAAAAAAAACCAGTCCGGAGCAATCCCACTATCACTCCAGCCACACTGGATCCTGAAGGCCAAACAGAGCTGGCAGGCTGCAGAACGGGAAGCCCCAAAGGGGGTGCAATGCTCCATGTTAGGTTCTGCAACCGGCAACAGGGGCCGAGTTAAATGCATTCAAGGGTGGAAAACAAAAGGCACTGTTCAAAGCTGATCCAGGGAGGCTGGGTAAACATGCTCCGGAAAGGATGGCAACAAGCAATTAGCCGGAATGCTGCAGGCACCCTGAGGTGGAGAGAAATTAAACAGGTGTTTGTATGTTGAGAACCAAGCCTGCTCACTTTACCAGGAAGGATTTCAAGAATCAGCTGTTCTTCAGTAATAAAAGAGGCTGTCAACAATCTGGAGCAGTATTTGCATATGCACAAACATGAACCCCAGGACACCTCCAGGATCCGAGCTGCTTTCAGTCCCCTTCTTGGAGAGGCAGGAGCACAGGGAGAAGGGGACATCCCTGGCATGTGTTTTGGGAACTCCCTGCAGGTCTAAAAAAAGTTACCTGTTCAGCCCTAGCAACCTTCCCCAAATTCCAGAGCAAATCCCTGGGAGAGCTGGGGACACCAGGGGTGTAGTCCTGCGGCTGGTGCAGGACATGGAGCAAGGCCAGGTTTAAATTAAGCTGCTCCCTGAGGAAGAGCATAGGGAGGCAGGGCATGCAGTCCTGCCACGGCTGGGCTGGTTGGCAGGACAGCCACACTCCCAAACTGCTGCTGAGGGATGAATCCCACCCAGGAGAAGGAAGTTTCCCCTGTAGCACGGCTGCTGTCCCCCTCTCCTCCACCCACTCTGGCCACACATAATAGACCAGTGAGCAATTCCAGTGCGGCAGACAGAGGCATGTGAAGAGCAATAACTTTCAATTAATGTCTACTTCAGGCAAAAGGAAGGAGAAAGAATGCTTAAACTTAAAGGGATCAAATGCTTTGTCAGTGGCTGAGAAACTATTTTAGTACTAAGGAACAACCCCCCAGCTACACTGCTCTGCCTGTGCTCTGCACTTGAACTGCATTAACATTCCTGCCTAATGACTTCCCTACCACCTGAATCACAGCCTTTAAGTGAGGCTTAGGGGCTGGGAAACAGGCTCTGCATCATCTCCAGCTCCTCACCCTCACATCACTCAGGACTTCTGAGCTTAGCTCTGCTCTGTTGCAAGCACTACTGTTTTCCTGTATTACCCCATGCACAAACCTGCACAGACTGTAGGGGGTCTAAACTCCCCCAAATTGCTTTAACAGTCTGTAAACTCAAAACACGGGCAACCTTACCCTGTAGCAAAGAAGCAAACATTTATATATAAAACCAGAGGCTGTGAAGACAAATATTTTGTATTCCTATGACTCGCACATACGTCACCAGCAACTGAAGCGAGTTCTCTCAGCTTTGGGGTGAGTTTTCACCTGGACCCAACCCCTGTGGCTGTCAGCTGGATTTCCACTCCCTGCCCAGACTCACCTTGGCTGTGACCGGAGCTCTGCGTAAGCGCGTTAGTGATGTTGGGAAGCTCGTTACCATAATTGCCATCTTCCAGGGGACAGACGTCCATCTCGCCCCACTTGCGAAGCTGCCGGAGCCAGCAGGATTTCTCTTCCAGCTTGCAGTGTGGGTTTAACACCACGCACACCCACAGCGCCCCTAAACAAAGCCAAGAAATCACGGAGGTGCCACGGCCACGCACGCAGGGCAAAGCTCTCCAGCCGCCGCGCTCACCCCGAGAGCCCGCAAGGTTCCATTGAGGTTTGTAAACTCATTTCAGCATAATGCACGGGCCCAGGAGGGGGATTTACACAGCTTTTAAATAAGAAGGAAATTAACTCTATCCCAGCTGAAACCAGGACAAAGTAAAACTCCTCTATAATGAAACTAAATTATAATCTCATGAGATGGGGGACAGTGGGGAGGAGGGAAGGAGAGAGCGGCTGTGTATGAATTTGTGAGTGCTTCTGTCTGCCAGGACAAATCTAGTGTTTGAACTACACATCAAAGCATGCTTAAAAACACCCTGGCAAGCTGCAGAGTCTGTATCTCCAAAGACTAACCTGATTTTGATCCTACCCACGTTCCAAGTGCTTTAAAACCCGCTCTGAATGCTATTTCATCTGCCATTGTTCTTCAGGCCATTTGCATTCAACTATTTAAGAAGGAGATTTGGTGTATTTTCTTTCTTTTTTTTTTTTTCTTTTTCAATCCCTAGTAGCCCCCAGCCTGCAGAGGAACCAGCAAAGGAACTTGGAGCTTGGCCTGATGTCTTGCAGGCAAGAGCTCTTCCTGATGCGAGTCCTTGGGATCTCACATGCCAAGTTGCTCACCAGTAGGACACACACACTGACACCCTCTGGGTCAACCATGGGACCTCACATGATGCTGATGATGCTGTCTGCTGTGTGAGAGGCAATACCAGGACCAAGGACATCTGTCATTAAGATCCAGCTCATCCTTTCATAAGACAAGGCTGATGCTGGTGCTGCTAACTGAGCCTTGCAGACTATTCTGGGTCACTCACTGTTCCAATAAGGGCTACAGCAACCTATGTAAATGCAAACTTGTTAATTCTTTAGCTAATTCTGTTTCTACCCACATTTCCCTGCAAGGCTGCCAGGATGCAGCATGTTCCCCCTCCCCTGTGCTTCCCTGAGGGATGGGATGGCTGTGGGCTGCCACAACTGCAATGTGAGGTATCCCCAGGGATCCCCTCAGGCTGAACAGTTCCTGCTGCTGCTCTCTCTGCCCATGTCAAATGCTGTCACACACATGGGACAGCTCAGCTTCCTGCAGAAACACCTCCACACCTCCCTGCCTCTCCTCCACAGGATCAGCAGAGACCTGGAGCACCTTCCTTCTCCCTGCCTAGCCTACTGCTGTCTCTCACCTCTCCATCACTCCCAGAACCAAAGTTCCAAAGGGACAGCCAGTGGCACAACAACATCACCCAACATGCCTCCACTGCACAAGGAGATTCCTCCACAAGCCCAAACCATCTCCTTCCCTGGCTGTGTTTTGAGCAGCAGCTCCCCAGCTGCACAGCCCTGCCATTGAGCCAAACAGCCCCAAGCGAGGCTGCAGATCCAACAGGAGCCAGAGCAGCTGGTCCCTCTGCCAGACAACACCAGGCAAACCCAGGCTGAGCAGCGATGTCCTAGCCCTGGCTCCACTCTGCTGCCTCTCTGCTCCTCTGCATTACAGCTGAGCTTTGGTGATGCTTTTGGGGTGCATGTCCCCAGACCAATCCTTTGCCAGTTGGAACTTGTAGACATGTCTGGTTCTAAACATTAGTAAGGCACGGAGGTTGTGCATGTCTGGCTCCTTGGAGCCACCTGGCTCGGCAGGAGAGACGTCACCATGTCACAACGCAGATGGTGGCAGCAGCATCACATCCAGGAACGGGCATGGGAAAAGCAATTGCAGGCATGAGCATCAGCAAACGTCCAAAGCAGCCCTTGCCCGATTCAGCTCAATCTCTGCTCCCAGGAAACCCCACCAACACCTCACTTCTTTCTGATGAACAGGGGGGATTAAGATTTTTGAGCTGCAAGATCAGCAATTAATTAACGTGTAAAAGAGGTACCTCCTTAGGGGCCCATCCTTACCAGAGTAGGTCTATGTCACTTAGTCCCAAGATCCTGCAGACTCCACGGGGGATACTTACACATGGCATCTTTGTAAAAATCAGGTCTCAGCTCCAGAAAATGAGTCACAGGGAAGGGGACAGAACTTCCCACCTCCTTGGGTGGCCATGAGATAAAACCTGCGCTCGACTCTGGGTATTGGGCATGCCCTTCCCATCAGTGCTCACGCCATGGTCATTGTTCTTCTTCACCCACTTTGGGGCTGCTTGTGTGAAAAGCAGCCTCGGGCAATTTCAACTCATGCCTCAGAGGGTGCACAGAGCTTGGCTGACAGGCAGTAACAAGGCTTGGTGCTCCAGCTTCACCGCCCCCAGGAATGGGATGCACCCGCTGGATTTTTGGCTCCCACAGCTCTGCTAATATGCGTTCCTCGGAAGCCTCATGACTTTGCTGCCTATTTTTGAGAGCCCTCTGAGGCATCCTTTGCATGCCAAAACATTATGCCCCTGGGCTCTCCTGCAGGGAAAGAACTATGTGGTGGGGAGGCGGAACCAGAAAGGAAGTGAGATTTGCATCTGTCTTGGTCACGATAATTATCTGGGAGATATAATAGAGTGGTTTTCTGAGCCCTGTGGTCAAGTGACATCAGCTGACAGCACAAGTGACTCCTGTCCTGAGCCGAAATGCCACACCAGGTCAGACTCCATGTCTCTTCACATGCGGCAGAAACCTTCATCTGAACTTTCTGATAGCGGGAGGTTAAGTGGGGAACAAAGCAGCAGATCACGATTAAGCTAAGCCTCTAAACAAAAATGCTTTTTGATGACGGGGCTGGGTGCAGAGACAGGGGGGTCAGAGCCTTCCCAGCCCAGTGGTCCTGGCTGCTGGCCCCAGAGAAGACAGGCGCTCCGATCCCGCACCCAAGTTTCCCAACCATCAAAGAAATTCTCCTGTTTCCCACAGGGTCGCTCCCCGGCTTAATCTACTGAAATTCCCCACTGTAAACAAGTGGCCGAGATAAATAAACCCGTCTCCAGGCAGATTAAGGTCAGGCTGCACTTCAGCTGGTTTTTCGTCTATTTTTTGTAATTAGGCTTTAATCGTAAGTACTAATGCGCCAGGGCAAATACTCCCACGCTGCTGAGCTCTCCATCCTGCAGGTCCTTCCTCTGGCTCCCCAGTAGACGGGGCAATAGAGGTTCAGTTGGCAGCACATGCACAAGCAAACGATCCCGTTTTTATTTTCATTTTCTTTTTTTTTTTATAACTCTGAAATCCTGCAAAATCCTTTACATTTTGCCCAGCATAAATCCACAATCTTCTTTAAGGCTGATCTTCTTCCAATCCCATGCAATTCCATGATGCAGTCTTTGCTAAAATCGATGATTAATTATTAAACACATGCCCAAAATAATTTCTAAAAGGCACATTTTTTTGTTTCTAAGTGGTGGAGATTTGTGGTCTGTGCCAGGGCTTCCCGTGGCAGCTGGCAACAGGCCCCTCATGCCTCCCTTCAGCAGTAATGGTAACACTGGCAGCTTTGGCATCCATAGCCCACAGGCAGTGGGATGTGGTGCTTCCTCTGCACCCCATGTGCCCTGGGTACTGTTACCTGCCCAGGCATGGTTTAGGACACCTCTCTGCATTCCTGGTGCTTGTTACTGGTGAACATCCCCCAACTCAGAGCAGCTCTGGTCTCTCCGTGCCTCCACACCCCCTTTAGAGATAAGCTCTGCTCCTACAGTAAACACTGCCCGAGGCCAAACCCAAAAGGTTTCTGTAAAATGAGGGAATAGTCCCCGCTTTGAGTACAGTCCATGCATATCCTGGAGGTGCTTCTTGGAATATCCCCATGTCCTCTACAGGAGCTTCTCTTCAGCATGGAGATGCCCAGACCCTCATGTGTGACATGCCTACGCCAGGCGAGCTGCTCTGACGTGTGTTGGCTGGCACCACGCTTCCCCTGCTGTCGTGTTGATCCAGCACTGGTAGGGCCCTGACATTCCCCAGCCACTTTGCCATCTGCCAACGGGGACGTGCTGCCACCTCCTCCCACTCCGCCGACCAAACCTGCGTGCACCAACCTGGTCCTTGTACAGTTAAGCCAGGACTGAAACCCAACAACTCTCCCCTTGCCTGTGCAGGAAGGGAGGGAGGGAGGGAGGGCTCTCGGCTTGGATAGCAGCTTGGAAATCTAGCCAAATAATCTGTAATTTTAAGCAAATTGCTTCCTGCATCCAGGCCTGCCCACACACCCATCCATTCATGTATCACCAATGTGTTTGCTTTCTTCCATGTGGAAATTCTGGCTTGGTGGACTTGGCCACCTCTCCAGGATCCTTGCATATCCAATTGTCTAGCTGCAGCATCCCAAAATCCTGGAAATATCTTCTTGGCAAGCAAGAACAGATGATCTCTCCAGAGCTGGTGTGTTCCATCCAGGAAATTTCATACAGAAACAAGACATCCCACCCTTGCCCAGATCTTGTCTGCATAGTTTGGCCAGGGTTCCTAGGCTCATTTCTGTTTGCACTTGGGCACTTGGTAGGTGGGTATATGCTTCCCAGCTGCAGTCTCAGGTGTTCCAGATCCCAGACCATCCTAATCCTTCTTCCAGCTCTAACATATCCCTTTGGTGCCAGCCCATCAGCGCTTGCACAGTATCTTGTACCAGCAGGCTGCAGAGGAGCTCAAACTCACTCATCAAACTATGGCTCAAGTCAAACCATTCACCCAAGATCCCATATGTCCAAGGGAGCCCAGAACTGCAGGGTTAACTTCACCACACAACCCTACTCCCCAAACCCACGTCATCTAAATGTTTTATTCTAATGATATTACAGTGTCAGCCAGCTGAGCTGGTGTCTAAGGTGCTTAGCTAGAATTATCCAGAACTGCATTTCCCTCACAGCCAGGCTCTGTGCTGCCCACCCTGCCCCCCTCACCCTGGAAACGTGCACCACAGCAGGCAGAATCTGTTAGATGTGATGAGACTTGAGAACCTGCCTTTCCCTCTCTGGATCATGGTTCCTCCAGGAACAACACTTCCACATCCAGGCTACATCCAGCCCCTGGGGCTCACCAGCTCTGTGTCCTCTCTCACAAAGGCTTTGGGGCAGCTCACCAAACACCAGCCTGCTGGAGCATGGGACCAGCAACACACTGCACACCTGTCATCCTTGATCCCTTTGCAGGAGAGGGGCAGGTTTAAGGTTTTGAACTGTGTGGTTTGGACCCGATCCAGCTGTCTCACAGTGATTCCCCAACAGAGGATACACTAAGGTCCTGGCACGTCTCAGGGTCTCTGTTCCCAAAAAAGAGCCCCACAGGGCCTCTTTAATGATGTCCATTGGCCCAGCAGCCCAGGTAACTCTGCTCCTCTCTGCAAGGCAATGACCCTTACCCAGCTCATCCCAGAGCTGCCGGCACTTCTCTGTGATGCCCGTCCCCTGCTGCCGCCAGAGGGAGAGCCGAGGATCAGCCATGAACTGCTCCGTTATCAGCGTCAGCATCCTGGCCCCGTTGGAGTCCCTCATGCGCAGCATCTCCCGGACCTGGAAAGGGCAAAGAGGAAGCCTTGGGTGAGACAAACCACGGTCCCTCAGAGTGTTTAAGACATGTTCACCTGGCTGGCAACTCACAGCTCCCTCAGCCTGAGAGTCCAGACTGTAAATACATACATACATATATATTTGTGTGTGTGTGTGGTAATGTACAGTTGCACATTATAACCCTCCTGCAACGGCTGTGACAAGGCTGATTGGAGCCCAACTGAGTAGCAGCCACAGCCAGGTTGTGAAGGAGACTAAGAACATGAAAGCAAAGCCCTTCTGCAAAGAAAGAGAAAAGCCCACAGGTTGGTGAGATTTGTGGGTTATGGTCCCACCTTCCTTTCGTCTTGGTAGGCTCCGCAGGATTGGCTTTTTCCCTACTGTGCTGAAGGGGAGATGGGGGAATGCCCTTCCTTGCACAGGGATCACGGCACTCATGGGAGGAAGGGACCTGCTAGGACAGCAGGTGAGACAATCCAGGCCTGACCCAGAGCCTGGATTACAGCCGCCTGCTCCGTGACAGGGCGAGAAGGCACTGGAGCAGAGATTCCCAGCTGTGATGGGCACCCTGCCAGGGCAGCCAGCGAGTGCCAGCTACGTGACATGCTGAGCAGAGATGGGAGAGAGCAGCCAGCTCCTCACCTTAGCAAACATGGAGTTGAGCTGCTTCCCCGAGCCGTAGTACCCTCCCTGAGATAGGAACAGCTTCACCTGCTCTCGGACCTGCTCCTCGTCCAAGTGCCAGCAGTTCTCGTCATCGATGCTGGCCCCAGCAGTGGGGTCAGGAGCACCTGAGAGGATGGGGGGGAGAAGAGAGACAACAATGTTTATGGCAGCAGGGTCAGCAGTCCCACTAGCAAGGAGTGGACCTACCTCTATTTTGTTAGGGACCCACCTTTATCAGCTCAGGTGACAGAAAACCAACTTGATTCCTCGGCAGTGAGCCCAACTGGCAGCACTGTGCTATTCTAACACAGTGGTGGCAGCAGCCATCAGGAGGGATCCTGACCACATGGCTCCTCACTCTCAGCATCCCATGCGAAATGAGGCTGAGGAAGACTAGGACCTGCCTTCTTCCAAAGCCCCAGGAGTGCAGGCAGCACAGCTGCAGAGCCCGGAGCACTCTGCAACTCCAGGGACTGCCCAGCGTGCTCCTGCTTCACATCACTGGTTTGTTACAGCATCAGTAAAGCTCCAATTCCTGCAAGCCCTTCCCCATGCCTGGAACAGTCTAACAAAGGTATTACTGCACTTGGGCTCCTGAGCCCTGGGTTAAACACCTGGTCCTGCGCCTCACTTGCTTTAGGACAGGGGACAATTCCCTGGGCATCACTGTACCTGCCTGAGACAGACCCTCTGCAGGAAAGAACAAATAATCAATATTCCTTCAAAGAGCAAACTGTGACCAGAACAGGGCCTTTGGCAGGAACACATATGCATTCACAGGCTGCATTTCATCTTCCAAACAACATAAGAAAGAAAATTCACAATTGATTTAAAGAAGTTGGACCAAATTTCCCTTAGCCTTGTCTGGTTTGACTCTCATTTTCCCATCCAAGCACTACCCTACATCCCAGCCATAGATTCCAGGGCTCACAGGACAGGCAGTAGCACAACTCCAGTGAGCAGCCAAGAGCACAAAATGGAACAGAAACTTGGATTTTCAGCTGTCTGCTTGTGGGTCGTGCTCTACAGAAACTCCTTAGAGAAAACCAGTACCAAGGAGGGACTGCTGCAGCTGGAGGATGCTCCACTTCACTTTGGTCTGGTTCTCCTATCTCCCTCTCAAGAGACGAAGAGGGTCAGCACAGGAAGAGCAAGGTGCTGCATGAGGAGCCATGGGATGCTGTAGCTGACACATTCCCAATTAATTTTTCATGATGTCTTTCCCAAAACTGGAATCTGGTTGGAGAGTAGACATCACTTTCCTATGGAAACAGCCTGGGATGCTGCGCACACCCCAGCCTTGTGCGTTGCTGAACCAGGAGCTCAAATACAATTCATGAAAATTGTGTTCCAGGATGTCTGTTCAGCAGTGCAAGTGTCTCTTCCTGGCTTGTAAGGAGGATAACATCAACCTCAGGTGTTCTGCTCCTCCAGAAAAGGCTGATAACACACCCAACCCACTAAGATACAGTTATTTGTATTTAATGTTCTTTACAAAATGACTTTAATTTCTGCTAACATTCACTGCCTGAAAGAAGTTGCAGCAAGCTCTAGGCATGCTGAAGGGACAGGATGCTGCTGCTCCCTCTGCAGAATAATTTATAGTCGACACAACCATATAATTGGGACGAGAGCTGAAGCAGCAGAAAGGAAATCACAGTTCCTGAATGAGCATGAGGACTTTTGCCACACATGCCCTGATCCTGATCCCACTCCCCTGCCACAGCCCTGGAGAAGCAGTTAAACCCAGAGCCCCCAGCAAGGGGTGAGTCCTGCTCAGTGTACCATCAGAGACAGCTCTGAGTCCTGCCATAAGCCACGAGGGACAATCACAGCAAGGGACAGGGACAGTCCATGCCGGCCCTCTGAGCTATTCTGTGCCTTCTCCTTCCCTCCCCCAGCCTCATCCTTATCTCGCAGATAAAGAGCAGACAAGCCAGTGATTATCCCCTATCAGGAACCGATGACTAATCTGTCTACCATGAGCGCTTATCCGGCCCCATCTAGGTATCCCAGACGCTTGCACTCTTAATATCCTCCTCCCCACCACCCTGCCCGCCACTCCCAGCCGCAGCTATCAAGAGCAGCCTTGGCTGCCTCTGTAGGGTCACCTGTCTGCAGGGACCAGGAGGGCACGGATGCCTGCCGTGACTCATCCCATCAAAGCTCAGCTCAATCCCCATCCCTCACCGTGGCCGTGGCCACTGAGACAGATTAAGGAGGAGGAGGTCGCAAAATGCAAAAAGTAGGTGTGGTTTTTGGGGGTTCCCGGGGCTACCCCTCGGTTCCTGCTGCTCACACGTAGCGTTAGCGACGGAAAGCCCGAGCAGCAAGGAAGGGAGCGCGCAGCTAAATAAAACCTCCTCCTCCCACGCAACACATTGAGTACTTCGCACGTTGGGGTTCGGGCCGCAGCCAAATTAGCAACGCGCCTCCCGCGCCTCCAAATAAAGCCCAAATTTGCTTGTAAATGTATTTTTCTCTCCTATAAAAGATTCAGAGAGAGGGCTGTAATAGCAAATTCCCACACGTGCAGCACATCCCGGCAGATAACGGGCTGCCCAATTACACTGGGGAGCTGGATAAACATTTAAGAGCAAACAACGGGATTTGTGCTGGGTTTAAATATTAATGGCAGGATTTGTCCACTTCCCCTTGCCAACGTTCACACCGTGGGGGCTTCAGCAGCGGCATGCCGTGACGCAGCTGATGAGTGATTCCATGTCTCAGCTCCAAAGGAGCTGGGAACGGCATGTAAAACAGCCCAGCGCCTGCATAACACATTTCTCATATAGCAGCATTCGTGCTCCAAAGAGCCCTGTTTCAGATGTGCTGGATCTTGGTCCTACCGGATTCAGATTTAAGGAAACACCATTGCACATCTTGAGTGGAAAGAGTGTTTCACCAGCCCGTTTACACTGGCTGTAGAAACTGAGATAAAAATGCAATCCATCACACCCCCGAGCTGGGCTCCCCCCTCACTGGGAGCTCGGGGGTTTAACTGTTTGACAGCCAAGTGAGACTTGGCAAATACAACGAGTGAGAAAAAAGGACTGGAAAAATCTACAAATTAGAAAACAGAGTGAAGTCAGGCATGGAAAATTCAACTCCTTGCTCAGAAATCAGCTGCCCAACATGAAGAAAACAAAAGGGGCTCCTGGACTTGGAAGCTGCAGGCTTCCAGGGCTGAGGAGGCAGTAGGACCTGGCAAAGCATTGGCACATCTCAAACCCAAGCTCCTGAGTCCAAGAAGGGGAGATACATCAGCTGAGTAGTGTGGAAAGCTCTCACAGAATACCTGACTTGAAGCAGGATTGGTGATACAAAGAAAAAGACATGATTGTTATTTTTAACCAGTACCTGGAGCTGGTAAAGTGATGCTAAAAGCCAGCCAGTGATAAAGGTGGCTGCTCCAGCATCTCCCTTATGGTCATTTCACCTGACTATGCCCAGCACCCATCAGCGCTTTGGGGCCTGGCCAGGGTCAGTGGTGCCTGGAGCAGGGCTGGCCATTCACAAGGACCATCTCATGGCTGCACATGGTGGTGTTGCTGAATGCCTCCGGGCTCCTCTCCGGCATCCAGAGAGAAAACAGATGTGAAGGATCAGCTCAGGGCGGGGGGCGGGGAGGACATGGACAAATAAGCAAACGGCAGAAAACCTTGAAGAGAAAATAACCAGGCACCAGAAAGGAAATGAACTCTAACAAGGGATTAAAAATAGCAGCAAAGCAAGGAATTCAGCTCTGCCAAGACTTCTGGTTCGTTTTCAAGAGGAGGCAAGTCAGAGGGAGCTGCCAGGGCAGCCTGAAGATTCACATACACCTGACAGCAATGAGGCAGGGGAATCCAGACTGGCTCCCAGCATGGTGGACAGGAGCAATGTGGTCCAGCTGGTACCAGTATCTGGTGCAGCCGACTTTGGAAGCTGCTTGTCAAGCACCGCTCATGCTCTGGAGTCATTTGGCAACCCCAGTCGCTCTGCAAGACAAGGGGAAGAGCTGCCCTGCTCTCCAGCTCTCAGGTGTGTTTTTTCCCTTAAATCCACAACAGCTCAGCAAACAGGAACACGAATGCCCTGGAGATCTGACCTTCTCCTCCTTCCCTGTGGGAAGGCAGAATTTCAAATAGATTTACTGGCGCTGCCCTCCAGACGCTGTCTCGGGATGACCTGAAAGTCAAAGAGTGCCCGAGGACTCCTCAAACATCAGCCTTGGCTCGGTGTGACAGGACAGGCAGGGACTTCCTGCACACTGACCTGGCAGCCAACTTGCTGTGCACAAGGAGCAAGATGGGATAGTATTAGCCCAGGAGTTGAAGGAAGCTCAAGGTGGTCAAGAATGCATGTGGGACAAAAGGAAATGGATGAGGCAGCAGGCTTCTTATGGCTTTTGCATAAGGAGATCTGCTTTTCCCATGCAAAAGCCTGAGGGACCATTCCCTTTAAGGGTTTTTCAAAAGTCCAAGGAAGATCTCAAGACCCTGCAGGACCACAGAGACCCCTTGGTGATTCACGTGTCTTGGACTCAGAGGGAGTTGCACCCGCACCTTGCGACAACAAAGGTTTTGTGGTTTTTCTCACTTCTGGTTGAGAAAAGCATCCCAAGCCCTTTCATGGCACCAGCTGAGCACCACATGTACAGTGTCATCCACTGGCATTTCCATGGGCCAGACAGACCACCCCAGCCACAACTCCTGGACTGAGGGCAGCAGCACTCTCTGCCATGTCCACATGCTGCTCAAGCTGGGTGAGCTGCAAACAATTGCAAGTTGGGTGAGAGCTGCAAACATGGGGTCTGCCAAAATCTCCTGCTCCTTAGGCAAGGAAGGGGGAGAATTCATCAATGATGCATGAAGGATACCTCTAAGTCCCAAATCTACTGGGCCCACAGGCACTGTCCCATCTTTAAGCTCTCAGAAGAGCAGAGGGAACAGGGTGCCAAGGTGGTCACCACCAGATGAACCTCACTCCCTTAGAGTCCTAGCTGTTGGATCCAAGCTTTTCAGCTGCAGCTTCTGGCTTCCCCCAGGATTCTACCCAGCAAGAGAGACCAAGAAGCCACGAGTCACTTCTGCTGGCGCAGTGACATCCTTGCAGCCTTGCTCTGTGCCAGGCAGCCACGCTGCTGTCTTTGTCCCCTTGGGGAGGAGCATTGAAACCCACCCTGGTCTCCTCCCTCCAGCTGCCACTCCAGACGCCAAGCGTGGAGGTGCCAGACATGCGGGATGCTCTCGCTGGCACACGCTGCCCTTTGCGGCCAAGCCACAGGAGCAGAAACGTGACCCACTTCAGCAGGCGGAGGTCAAGTGGGGAGCAGAGAGGCAGGCACACCTAGGCTCTGCTTGGACTGAATCCTTTGGGAACATGCGAGCGCCTTGGCTGCGCTCCAAGACTCCATCATTACTGGATAGTTTGCATTTCCTTCTAGGAAGACAGCCGGGAAGATCGGCACGCGGTGCACAGCCCGCGGCTACAGACTCCTGCAAGGAACAAAGCTCCAATGCCTGAAGCTGAGAGCGCCAGACAATGGCCAGTAATTTTCTCTGCCATTCAGACTCTGCAGGAGGAGAAGGAGCATCCCTGAAAGCCTTATTTTACAAAACCAGGCAACTCCCTTGCACAAGGGGGCATTCCCACCCAGCCCGGTGCAAAATCAGTTCCTCAATCCTACATACTCACCATATAAACAAGGAAAGAGGAATTCTTGGGGTGACCAGAGGCAGGTGATGAAGATCTGATGCTGATATGAAGCTCAACAGACCTCTCCTCAAAATAAGGAGGAGCAGGGAAAAAAGAAGAATTTCCAGAGAGAACATTCTTGCTCCAGGGTGTCCAATGCACACAGTGGGTTACTGTTTGGGTTGCAGAGGCTGGCCTGCCAAAAGCCACCTTGGCCCCAACCCCAAGGCTGGGGTGTGACCCCGAGGGTCTGAAATGCACATGGTCCAGAAATGCACATAAAGCTTTATGTAGAGCACAGTTTGAAGAATTACACATCCCAGGATCAGTGACCCCCTGCAAATGCACAATCCACAGCTGGGAAGGGCAAGATGGGGGACAAATAGAAGCAGGGATCCACTTCACCTGGAGACCCCAGAATTCCTTTCCCACAAACAGACCCCCGTGGCTGCAGCCATTCCTCACCCTGGGGTCAAGCAGGTCTGCAGTGTAGTTGGATGCACTGTGGCTGTGCTTCTGGCAGTACCAGGAGGACAAAACCCTGCCCAAGATCAAGAATTGAAGCCCTGGACAGCATCACTATGAACTTGAATGTGAGGGATTTGGAGCTTTGGAGCCTTCCTTTTCACAGGATGCAACATTTATGAGTTATAGATCACCTGAAGATCATGTCATCATAAGAAGGCTGATCTACATCCTCCCCCAAGGTGAGACAAGGCTGCTCTCCTGCTTGCAGGGATGTTTACTCACTTGTGACCAGCCAAGCAGCCACAGGGGTGGCAGAGGTGCCACCCTCTGTGGAGTGAGGTTCAAAATCACACACTGGAGTGTGTGAATTTGCACAAGTCTGAAGGGAGTGAGAATTTTTTGGGTTTTCTTAAACCACTTGTAAAAACAAGACGCAGATATTGAACTGGAGCCAACATCTGTATCTTTGTAAGACTCTCAATCACCAGCCTTTTGCTGACTCTAGAGCAATAAATATTCAGAGCCTTAAAAGCTTTACTTCAATCTGCTTAGGAGAAAGCAGCCTCAAACAATGGCCAAGAAGGGATCTTGCCCAGCCTCAGCTTCAGTAGATCAGTTCAGAGAGGGAATGGCCCTCCCCAGATCCTTGTAGCATCACAAGTCCTCATTATTTTACTATGCCAAAAATTGAAGGCCCCCCAGCAAAAGCCAGTTATTTAGAGCACAACCACCCATGTGGCAGATGTGGCCCAGCAGAGGAGACAAAGGCCTCTCCCAAGGTAGGAACAGGAACGACCAGATAGACAGAGATGAACACATCTAAGATCTGAGCTGCCATCACCCGCATGGTGATGGCAAACCTCTGGCCTTACTTCTCTACATGTGGATTCAACTAGTTCAGATGGTATTTTAGGCTGCATATGGGGCTTTTCATCTTCAGAACACTTAACAGGCACGCATTAATCCCTGCAACGCCCTTCCGTGGCAGATAAGTGTTTATTATCTCTGCACTACAGCTGGTGCGAGTGGCACGGTGGGGAGCAGCTCATTGTTGCAGACCCTGGGCAACCTCAGCTCCTGGGCTCCTTGAAAACACACAGCAGGAGATTCCCCAGGAGCCTGGGCCACATCCTGGGCCAGTGGAGCTGGGCTGGGCACTGTCCCCCAGATTTGCAGGGAGGAAGTCAAAAGCATCTTCCAAACACAAAGCCCCAGGACACATCTCCACTGTGTAGTAGGTAACAACAGTGGTGCTCATTTATTATGGGTAAATTAACGCCCATGGAGATTAAAGATTTATCTTCTGCCAGCTCAGTTGCACCTGACTTAGTGCAGGGCTTGGGCTAGCACTATATCCTCACGTGCTGGAGGAACCACATCCCCACAGCACCTCCCGTTCCCCAGGGTCCCAGCATCATGTCCTTGGCTTCTCCATTCTAATCTGAGCTGTGTCGTGTGCACCACCAGCCTGTCAGCTCTGCCTCTTCCTGCCTGTTGAAGCCCATGTTTGACAGATAAACACATAAAAAAGAGCAGAGGGCAGGATGGGGACACCACAGTCATGTGGTCCCAACAACCATGCAGTGTGACACTGCCAACTCTCTCTGTGCTGCAAAAGACAAATGTAAAATGAAGGACATCACCATGGGCACCAAAACCACCACCCCAACCCAAACAGAGTCAGCGTCACACAGCGAGGAGGGAGGAATTACCGTGCACTTGGTTGATCTCAGAGTTGGATGACAGGATCTCATCAGCCAACTTTTGGGCGGTGGGCAGCACTTCGGTGTGGTGTGCTGTGATCAAATACTGAACAAACTTCTGGAGCTGGTCCCTGTTCATCTGGAAAAGGGTCTCTGAGATGGGAAGACGGAGTTTGACCTGGTCTGGCTTGCGGATCCTGTACAGTGAAAGCGCCACGACATGAGCGCAGTAAAAAATGTCCTTGTTCCCACAGCCGCACGTCACTGAGGTGATTTTGCAGCGGTCGAAGCTGATGGCCACCTTGTAGGTCATCTCTGGTTCTGTCGCAGTCGCTGGCTCCGTTACTGTTCCGCTGAGGTGGAACCCTGGAGAGGGAAAGGAGAGGGAAAGGTCAGGTTAGCTTCCCTCTGACCACAACCACTCATGCCAGCTCGGGAAGAAAGGAAAGCCAAGGCTGCTCTCATATACCAAGGAGTGCAGCACCCAGCACAGCCCATCCCCGTGGCTTACACCCAGCAACACCCAGCCCGTGTATACAAACACACTTCTGCACCAACACATACACACAGCCAGACTCATCGGCGAGTTTGTTTAACAGCCAAACCCTCAGGGGAAGAGCGAAGCTGCTCAGTTCCCATTTGTTTAAGTATCTCCGACTGTTTCTCTCCTGGGAGTCATTTCCATCCACGCCTCCCTCTCGCTGAATTTGCAACTCACATGAGTGAGGGCTGGTAGAAAAAGACCACGTTTGCTTTTCTTTGATGAGGCAGACAAAAAAACCCACAAACTAAATGCAAAGCAATTCCAGCTCTGGTCTCTCAACCAGGTAGAGTGCTCCAGGGCATGGTCACAGCTCTGAGCTCTTCCACACAGTGTCAATAAAGAGCAGGGACAGGAGCTATGAACATGTCCAAACCACAGCTGAGGGAAAATTGTTCCCTGAGTTCCAAAAATTGTTCACACCAATGTTACGGTGCTCCTGACAGTTCCCACCACGCAGAAAGGGGGTGCAATGCCTTCAGGCACAAAGTGTGAAAAAAAGTCCCAGAAGTCCCAAACACAGGTGAGGAACAGAAAGTCCCATGGGTTCAAGGAAAGGTGGATATACCAAGCAAGTGGGGGACTAAGTCAGTGAGATAGGACTGACTGATGGATGCCTATAAACCTCACTTTGAGTGGGAGCCTTAGGGAGTTCTTCTCATGATCCAGCTGCTGAGTGGGTCCAACACCAACACTCTGCACTTGCTCAGCCACCTGGAAAAGGATATCCTTTTTTCTCACACTCATCTGTCTTGTTGCTCCAAGAGGGTGAGGCTGAATCACGAAGTTAATTAGCACGGCCAGGGCAATCCGGTGTCCCCATGTCAGAACATGGTGTGGGACCTGGCACCTCACACTGCCCATCCCAGCCGTCCTCCCTGAGGAGGATGCTCACTTTTCTCCATGCCACTGCAACCTTATTAAGCCTATGTATGTACAGGTCCCTGCAGAGCCTGACATCCCCTCGGAGAAGGCAGCAGACAGCTGAGAGCCCTACAATTAGCGACAGAAAAGGAGAAGGGGTGGGGGGGGTGAAGATTAAAATATATTAACTGCATCAAACCCTTGTGCGTTTGCCAGCTCTTACAAAGGCTTTCGGAGACAAATTCTACCAGAGGTTTTTAATAAATGGCATCAAAACCAGCTATTCACTGCCAGTCTCTTTAAAGCCACGCCAAAAACCACATTCAAATCTGATTAAGCGTCAAGGAGGTCTGCTTTTACTTTAGTGCTGGGGCGGGGCAAAAGCAGATCTGTTCTGCTGCCATCACCCAAAAGCCACCCTATGTGGCCAGCATAGCAGGAGGGGAGGGATGGACAGCCCTGCACTTCCCTCCCACCCTGCTCACAGGCTGCCGGGAGCAGGAGCGTGGCTGTGGAGGTGCTGGGCTCGGCGCCGCGGGAGCAGCACGGCCAGGGGCTGACAAGCCTCCCCCTCCACACAAGCCCGTCCCCCGGCAGCCAAACTATATAAATCCAGAGGATAAACTCCAAAGTGTTTATGTTTTACCACTTCTCTGGTTTGCAATGCTTGGCAGGCGGCTCCAACTCACTGCCAGTTTCTCCCTAGTTTACTTTTTGAACAAGTTAAAGGGACTGGAAACCGCGTTCCTGAGCGAGTATGTATGTATATCCTTGTATGTATGCCTGCACACACATATATAAAACACTCTAGGACAAATTACTGGCCATAAACATTGCCTTGAAATGCTTACTTTAACAGAACCATGGGCCAGACCCCACTTGGGGCTAACTGGTGTAAGGCTGAAGGAACTCATTTAACCAAATGACCGGTTTCAGACAGGGATAAGTCTGAAAATATATCAACTGTGATCTGATCCAGTCTCTCAAGACAGAATATTTGTCCAGACACTTCTCAGGCATCCCAAAAGCTGGGCTCTCCCATCTGCTGCAAGATCTGGTCTTCACAACTCAGATCTGGTCTGCACATCAAACAGGACCATTCAGTATGTCAGCAACTACCAAGTTCATCTGATGCTCCATCCCCAAGTCAAGTGTCAGTTTGGATTTTAGCTGTGGTGACAGCAGGTCTATTTAAGATAAATTAGGAACTCTACAAAACATTTATCAAAAGTTTAGTCAGAAATTAAACATGGAGGGGTGGAAGAGAGATGAGCTGGCAGGAAGGGAGACATTATTTGTGAATATTTACATTAATGTGAGGTCAGACTGCAACTACCACGTTGCAGACAGGTCTGCACTCCAGCACCCATGGCTGCTGAGCACATTAGCTCAGCAGTAATGGGTATCACTGTCCCAGAGAAAAGTGGTGGCTAAAAGGTAGGTTTCAGTGTGGTTACTTCATCGTCCACCAAAGCACATACTCCTGCTCCACACAAACACTGATGTTATCACCAAAAAGCTATAGGTAACCCTGGAAAAGTACAGCTGTCACTGTGCCCTCCTCGCTGCTCATCTTGCATTCTAGAAGAAAGATGCATCCTAGAAGCTGTGATACCAGCACTTCAGTAGAGAGAAACACAGCCCTGATCACTGACACAGGGTCTGGATAGCACTGAGAGCAAAGACATACTCTCCTCTGTGTCCTCCCTGTACATTTCAATTTAAGACATTCCTACAGCCCAGTGCTTATCTAGGACTTCATCTTCTGTTCTTAACATAAGCTAACTTGGTGTTTGATTTGCTGCCAGCAAAGTGACAGTGCCAAGGCTTGAAAACCATGGAAAAGTAATAATTAAATACCATCTTTGTAACTACAGACTCATTATGCCCCTCCAGAGTCTAGCTTTGTCCCAAGAACAACATCGCATTTTCCCTGCCCCAGAACACCCTCTCCTACTTTTACCACAGAAGCTTCCCAGTGGATGTCTCTTTGATCGAGGTTGTAAAAGGAGCTGAGTGTTCATAACTGCCCCAGAAAAATCACAGAAAGGTGCCATGAATGTTCACAGCCACACAGGGCATGATGAGCTCATCTCTTTCTTATCCCAGCCATCCAACCCATCAAATTGGGACAAAACCCTGGAGCAAGAACCTTCCTTGTTTTACTGCTGCAGGACATTGCACCTATGATTTAAATTAAAACAGACCCTAGAACTGTTTTCCAAGAGTTTGTGAGCTCCACACCGGTTGGACTTAAAAACTTGTCAGCTAAACCCTGCAGGCTGGGAGAAGGAT
Source organism: Cettia cetti (assembly GCA_013401135.1). NCBI lineage: Eukaryota > Metazoa > Chordata > Aves > Passeriformes > Sylviidae > Cettia > Cettia cetti. The sequence goes on from VZUI01085741.1 coordinate 174,780, forward strand.
GGAGCAAAAAAAAAAAAAAAACAACAAAACTCCTGGGCTTTCAAACAGCTACAAAGGCTCAAGTCTTTAGCAGGGACCACAGTACAGGAGACTCTGCTAATAGGAAAACAGCATTAACACCTCAACAAAAGCATCTTTAACCAAGATGGTGAATTCTTTGATTTCTAAACCTACCTGACCAAAAGGAGCTGTGCAAACTCTTCCAGTTCAGTAAGAGCAGAGTGCCCTTCAACCCATCATGGGACATCTTTAACCCAGATATCCACATGCCAACCATCAGGAGAAACCATTAGCCTGGTCCTTCAGCTCCAACCTACCATGAGGCCAGCTGCAAAGACCCCTTGCTTTGTGTCTTTCAGCAAATCACTGAAGATAAGGCAAACATTTAGGCTGGTTACATTGAAATACTTAGAGTCTGGAGACAGGCAGACCCCCAGATGGAAATTTAAACCCCAAACACAAGCAAAACCCAGGCACAGCCCCTTCCTTTCTTCTATCTGTGTCACCAACACCTGCAAGAGAGAGAAGGACTCCTCCACACCTACCACACTAGCTGGGAACCCGAGTGCTCAGCTCTGCTCCCTCTGGCAGTTGCTGCTCACAGCCATCCCTCAAATTTCACACTACAGCTCAGACAGAAGTCACAGTTGTCATTTGCTAAGTTGTGCCACTCGGAAAAAATTAGCTCTTTCTTCCCAGGCGTGGCAGTCGCCTGCCTTTCCTGGAGCATTGGCCCAGTGCTGCAGGGGTGGAAAGCACCACAGAGCTGCAGCCACCTGCAGGATCCATCCCTGAGGATGCTGCACTGGCATGGCTGTGCGAGAGGATGGGGGCCAGTAACGCACAGGTAACGTGGGGAGCATTTCTTCATGGCACCATGGTTATTCTGTCTCCTCCATAGGCTTTTCTCTGTCTTTGTGGAAATCTTGAAGTGGGGCAAGGAATGGCTCAGAGAGGGAAATGGGCACCATATCCATGCCCTGAGTATGGACCGCTGGGATGTAGCTGAACAGTGTACATAAAGAACTCACAACCACACCTGGCTGTCAAAACCTCAAGTAACCTCCCAGTACCTGAGGCTGACATTTTGGGCAACCTCTGTTAGAAGCAATATGATGGGAAGTCCATCCACACAGCTTCCAGAAGGCACCAGCCACATCCCCTCACATTGCAGCCAGAGAGGGGTGGCTGTGGCAGACAGCAGCTTGGCTGCTCACTGCTCTTGTACTCTGTGCTCTCAGCTCCTAGGGTTCTCTACCTCTAGCCAGACCAACCCCACTCCAAATTTGTGTTTGGGGAGCTCTATCTTCAGGCAGGCAGGAGCTCTGCAAAAACAAATGGGAACAAATAGACAGATATTAATGGGGCTCAGCAGATGTAGACGAGGTAAACTGAAATTCTCGGTGCAAGTTGTATACACTAGGTTAATGTGACCCAAATATATTTTTTTAAAATTTCCAAACCACAGCGGAAAGTTATTTTAAACTAAAGTGATTCCAAGCTCTTTAGTGATTAAACGGACTGCAGCTCCAGCTCCTAGTGGAAAAACCATTTGTTTTTCCAGTGTGTGAAAGCCATAACTAGCAATGAATAATAATTGCCGCACCAAGTGTTATTTATAAGCCATTCTCAGTCACATTTCCATGCCTCGAAACAGCAGCTTTCTAAACGTGAACTTAAAATCGGTCAATATTTGTAATGTAGACAACACCCACAGGAGGAAGGTGTCGGTGTACTCGGGGGGGTGGGAAGCGGAGGTTAGTAAAATCTCCTGAAGCTTTCCGGCTTCTAGATCAATTCCTCCAGCCGGCTGATGCTGACAATTGCTCAGTCCCTGACCTTGCACTTGGAAAGGAGATGGGCTCATGAACTCATTTGCACATGACAATGCTCCAGCAAAGTGAATCATCTGCCTCCGATAGTAACGAGAGTACGGCGTGCCCCAGCCCTCCTGGGCTCCATTCAACCAGCACAGGGCTGGCCTTTTGTGCTGCCAGTGCAAGAAAGACTCTGCTGAAGATGTGTGCAATTAAACCCACTTTTCTTGTTGCTCTTTTGATTCAGCGGCTCAATGAGAGGCACCCTAGGCAGGTGTTGTCACACACAGATAAAATGTGCCTTTTCAGAGCACTGGCAGACAGAAAGAAAGAGGGTAAGGCTGAATCAATTGCCATTACTCCTTTGCAAAATAGGGAATCCAGGCTTCCAGAGAGTCAATGAGCAGAGCTGCTATGAGTTTCTATCCTCCCTCCTGCCCAAAATTATTTTGTTTTGTGACTGCAGGCAAAGGTGCTGCTGTTGAGACAGACTTTGGCAGGGATGAAGGAGGCAGGCGAAGGCTGGCCAGGAGGACGCTGGCCCAGCAGAATGCAGCTGTGCTCCTGCTGCTAAAGGTTTTCCCTCTGCAGCCCTCCTCCCTGTCCCCACCATGCTCCTGTCCTTGCCCAGTCATTATTATCCTGGAAAAGCACCTCTACTTTCACAGAGCTAACAAAGACCATTAATATCACCCCAGGAAGGAGCCATGCCTGCAGCTGAGCTGCCGCAGGAGCTGAAACAAAGGGATACGGATGAGTTGGAGAGTATGCACCATGTCTGCAATGGCCCCCACACATACCTATGGCCTCAGGCACCAACTACCACAGGTTTAGGAGAAATACTCTTCTATCACCTCTCCGGGTAGGCCAGGAAAGAAGCAAGAGCTGCAGCTGTAAACAGAGGAGATGCAATGGGGCTGTTTGTGCTGGAGGGAGCTGTAAGCTCCTCTGAGCAGCTGAGTAAGCTGGAGGGACGCTCTCTCTGCCATCTGCTCTGATCCCACAACACCTCCTGCAAATGAAGAGTCAATCCGCTGGTTTCTATCCCTGTTAACCTCTAATCAGCCAAGAGGACCGGCCTCTGCCTTGCTCTTTATCCGAGCCAGCTAATGCGTGAAGCACACCGCGCTTCCCATCTGCTCCAGCATTACTAGAGTTAAAGGACAAAGCCGTTTCCCTGTCCCGAGCATTCACTTACACAGATGCCCTTGTATTAACTCAATTTCTCAGTGATTTCCATTATTACCCTTACGAGATTTCTGGTGTTTGTTTATCTAGGAGCCTGAAATGGAGGTTTTTCCCCTCCCCCTACCCAGCTCAGGGGCTTGGCTGGCCCAAGGCCATGCTCCAGACAACCAGTCCCAATCTGTGACTTTACCCGAAAATACTACAAAATGTTCTTCATTTTCTACCCAGCCTGGAGTGCTCTTTGTTGCCCATACAGTTCTTAAGAATCAGGTTTTTGGGGTCTTTGTTGCCAGCCCCAGAGCCAATACCACCCTTCCCAGCATCACCTTCCACAATTTTCTAACACCTGCCTGCAAATGGGTTTTTAATCTACCCAGATGTGCAACCCTTGCTCTGAAGACATACAGTCTGGGCAAAAAAAGAAAAAATACAACCAGTTTTAAAGCTTGGACTAATTTCCTCTGCTAAGGTGTACTCTTGCTACCTGAATTCCTCTGCTAACAGATCCAACTCAAACCAATCTAAATGATGGTTCTGAAGCAACAGAAAGGGCTTGCAGAGAGGATATAAGTTTACTTCATCTTGGTTAACATGGGCTGTCCATGCAATAACTAGTGGCAAAATTGCTGTAAAGTCTCTGCTCTATACTGCTACAGTATAACTCATAGCCATCTTGAATATAAAGACTTTTCTTAAAAAAATCAGAAATGTGAGAAAGACGAAGATGTGCAGTACATTTGTTAGCAGCAGTGAATGCAGCATCCCTAGGGTCAAGGGAGAAAAAGCAACACATTTTTGTGACCACCCCCAAAGCATCCAGCCCTCTTCTCTCTGTGCTCACAAGTGGCTATATCCGAACAAGGAGCAACATGGTTCCTTGTTACAGCTCAGGTGTTTGCTCAACAGATGCAGGGTTGTTTCCAAGCATGAAAGAAACTATCCACAGGAAGGAAATTCACTTTTGCCACAGCTTCCGGGCTCATGCGTGCCATCAGTTGGAGCTGCCACAAAGCAAACCCAGCTCTGTGCTGTCACCACCTCGGATGCCTCAAGGAAACTGATGGGAGATGCCAAAACTCACACACGAGACTCAGATGGGCTCATCGCCTGACTTCAATGAAGCCACCCAGATTTCCAACAGCTGAGAAGCTGGCTTCTAGCACATAAAAGGGTTTTAATTAGGAACTGCCTCTTATCCCTTCATGCAAGTGTCACCATGATGGGATCACTGAACTTCATCACAGTCAAAAGCAAGCGGAGCAGTACTCTTCCCTTCATTGCCTTTTTCATGTGGTGATTCACAGAGCTCTAAGCGCCACAAAAACATAATCCCAACCCTTAAAGCAAAGTGCCCTCTATGCCAGAGCCCTTAATCTGTTGCTCCTGGCTTAAGGGCTCCTTCCTGAGTGCCCTCTTCCAGAGCCATGGACACCCTTTTCTCTCAAGGTATCTGCTCACCTTGCTGACCCGCTTTTCTAAGACACAACCTTCCTCCTGAACTGGCTGCTTCTCCAGTACTTAGGCTGAGGCTGGGGAGCAGCTTCGGATTTTGTCTCCAAATATGCAAAGATAAATTGGATTCAATGCATATTTTACCATTTAAAGCTGCCTCAGGAGTGGGCTATCTTCAAATATCAGAACAAAAACTCAATTTAGCAATATCGAAAAACAAAAGCAAAACTAAGCCTGAGAACCTCCTGACTTGTTTTCTTCCCACATTTTGGTTTTGCATAGGACAGGACTAGCTTAACAAGGACCAAAATCAAACCAGGGCATCACACAGCATTGGAGGGAAGCAGGACACCACCCTGATCCTCCCTGAGACACCAGACCTTAAAATAGCAGCTCTACAATTTATAGGGAAGTTATTAGTTATGATTTTCCTGGCCCTCAGATGCCTTCCAAGGGAATGAGGCAGCCTAGATTCAATACAAAAATCTGCTCCAAATTCTTCCCCAAAAAGACATTTTTTTTCCACTAAGAATAGCTCTTTCATTTTTAAGAGAGCATAAAGTCTGACTTTCTAAGTCACTGGCAGTGTTGTTAAATGAACACTGTATTTACAAAGCATTTCAACAGCATTTGTGGTAATGGTCTCAGTAACAAATTTGCTGAAAAGGTCAATTAACTTCCTTCCGAGAACCTCGCTTCTAAGCACAAAAAATGGCTTTGCATTAAAACTGCTTCCCCAAAGTGGAAAAAGCTCTAAGGTGACACCATTTTGCCATTTCTCCTCTCCACTCTCCATTCAGGAGCTGAGCACAGACCCCAGGAGAAGGCACCAGAACGACTCCTCCCCTCTCCTGCCAGGTTTTACAGCCCTTATCAAGAATAAACCTCTTTTTTTTTTCTTTTACATATATATATATATTAAATTTCACTAAGAAGACCACAGACACACACTTTATATTGCAGAAATATTATTATACTTAAACAGCTTAGCTTACTTCAGTAACTTCACAAAAACTTAGCAGTTTCCTCTCCTCTCCAGCCCCCAAACCAATAAAGCTTAAATTTTAGAGCTTATTTGGGCTGCTCCATATAGAGAAATTATCTACTCATTGCAGAATAAATTATTCAGCAATTGCTATTCCAGATCAGCCTCCTCTGTTGACATTTTATTCCAGAATAATTTTTGGAAACTCTGTGAGTATATTTCTGAAGAAAGGGACCTCAATTCCAAGACAGGGAGTTATCCAAATACCTGCTGGCACACCAGTGGCTGGGCTGGTCACCAGCCCATGGTGAAAGCCTTGACCAGGGCCATCCCAGAAGAGGAGATGAGAGGTGGTGTCAAGTTTGGGAAAATTGACTGCTGTATTTCAACATCCAGCAAAAACTGAGGTGAAGGAAAGGCACCTTGATTTCATGCGGAAAAAAATGTTTTTTCCAGCTTTCTTTCAATCCCTAAGTTGCAAAGCGAGAGGAACCATGCAGCAGGAGGCTGGAAGATTTTGCATCACAAGGTGTAACATCTGTAGGGTGGCACAGCTTTTATCCATCATGTAAGTAAAGTGTGTTGAAAACTCACAGCAGATAATCAGGACACCTAAAATAAAAGTGGCAAGTCTGCAGTCAACTCTGACAGTGCAGAGCCCTTGCAGAGCATCTACATGTGCTGTGGTCGTTTTCAAGCCCAGCTCAACCTGCTGCTGGATGTTTTACACCTCTTCCACAGGGACCAGGGTTTTTTTGGGTATCCTCCAGTTCCACCAAATTATGCATCACATCCAACACTACTCAGAGTCAGCTCCACAGAGCACAGAGGCCATGCCTCAGCAGCCAGACTCATAGCCATTTCCTGGGCACAACCATTTCCTCAAGCCCCACAAATGGTTCCCTGGTACAAACACCACCATGCACAAACCTCAACACACTTCAGAGGGCAACAGCAATGCTGTGTGTTCATGCACTGCAAGGAAAATCAAAGAGAGATAAGACCAACCCAAGTGAGGCAACCACATAAAAGCCCGCAGTTGCCAGTATGTCCTCTCTGGTGAGACCCTGCAGGGAAGTTCTGGGTCATGGCTGACAAGCAGTCAAATTTCCCGATTCTGCATGACCAAAACCCTCTGCAGAACAGTCAACACACTTTAAATAACACTTTAAAAACCCTTTTGATCACATTAGTCTTCACATGACCTTTCTGAAAAGTTAGGAAGGCAGCAGGAGGTCTGCAGAGCAAAGACTTCCCCAGCAGCCCTCCTTGCTTGAAAGGAATGTGGTTGGGAAACAGATGCCCGACAAAGATGCTCTGCTCTCCTGCATCAGCAGTTTTCACCACCTTTAGCATGCAGGCATTTCAGGAAAAAGCAGATTCCCATGCAGTGATTTTAAGGCCCTCAGTACCACCCTTTCTCCTTCTGGACACACATTGTTCCCAGCATCTCCCAGCCGACATCATCAACCTCTGCTTTAGCAAGGAGAATGCAACTGGAAAGCAGTCCTGGAAGATCCACCATGCACAGGAAAACATGAGCCCTCCTGCTTTTCAAGTCCAAGATGACTCCCCAGCTTCACAGCTTTCAGAAACACAAAGGGTCACAAAAGCTGACACCCAGGGAAATGGGAGCCATCGCTCTTGCTGGATCAGGAGCAGTGTACAGGCTGCCTCTGTGAAACTCATGTTTCTCATTAAAAACTTCACAGATTTTTTTTTTTTTCCTGGAAAAACATTGTTATTCAACCCACAGCCTAGACTGCAGGCTCCTCCGTTTGCTTTTGATGCAGTGCAAACATCTAAAATGACACCATGTAATGACAAGATCTGTCATCAGGATGGCTGGGGCTACAGTAGAAAGAAAAACAAAGGAACGATCCTTTCCTTCTCCCTAGAATTCGACACAATTAAAACAAAAGGAAACCTATATTGTGAAGTTAATGCTAAATAGAAAGGTTTGAAGGGAAAACGGGAAAGTGTGATGTGAAACATTTAGTGGTGGTTTTCTTCCATTATGTGCCATGCGGCCCTTTTGGCTGTGGATGAGTCTCCAGCTCCTCTAAACACAGATCTATTTCAGTAATTAAGTTTCTTACAAAGAGGGAAAGGGAAAGGGAAAGGGAAAGGGAAAGGGAAAGGGAAAGGGAAAGGGAAAGGGAAAGGGAAAGGGAAAGG
>VZUI01085745.1:0-12560 GCA_013401135.1 Cettia cetti
CCAAATTTCTGTGAAGTTCCTTTAGCAGAGACAGTCCAACATGAGAACTGGGCATCTTCTGATGGTTCTGAGTGTGTTTGCAGTCCAGAAAGCAAGTAAGATCTGTAGCAAATTCCTGTGATGGCAGCGTGCTCCTTCTTCTCAAGTCCGGTCACTCCTTAATTTCTGTTCTGCACCAGAGCTTTGCACTGCCTACTCTCCTGTATTTATATTTATTCACAGAACCACTGTACAGTGTGATATCACAAGATCTGTTTACAGAACCTTTACATCTTTAAGGCTCGTTCCTTAACTTCACTCTGCAGTAACAGTTCTAGGGAACCATTTCATGGCATTAAACACGTTTTCCAAGGGTGGTTATTCACAGATCTGGTGATATGACTGGGTTTCCAATCTCTATGACCCTGCATGACCTGGATTTTCCACCATAATAACGTACACTACAGTAATGCATTAAAAAAACTGAACCAAAAAAAAAAAACCAAACAGGGACGCAAAAAGCCTGAATGAAGAATGAAACTTTTTAAATGCCCAGGATTTTTTTTTCATTAAAAAAAAATAAAAAATCAAAGTAACCAAACAAAATCAAACAGTACCTGGCTCCAATGGTAACTCTTCAAGTTCCTGTAGTGAAAAAAATTTTAAAGAGGAGAAATATCACTATTTCATAATCAAGATGCTATTCTGAATGACATCTCTCAACCACCCATTACAGGAGAATATTTAGTAAAAGAATTACTAAAATTTAGGCTGCTTCAGCTTTGAAAACATTGAACTTTAAATAAATTTCTCAGAAGGTTTAAGATGAGTTTTTAACATCCTCAAAGTTCTGTGAAGTCGGTAAGTACTTTAACACCTCTCAAATTCAGCCACCTGTTGAACACATGGTACACATTTACATAGGTAAATAAATCAATAAATGTAAGTAGCACAGAGGAAAGCTTATCTTCATGTTACCCTTCTCTACCCTGTGTTTTTTGAAGTCTCCTTTCTGAAAACAGGATCAACAGAAACACCAGCTTCACCTGGAGGAGCTGGTGTTCTTAACCCACCAGGAGTGATCTGGAAACAAGGCCAGCACTTCAGCAATAGACAGTTCCAGCTTTCTTCTCACCGTGGGATATGGACAAAATATTCCATATTTTTAATAGAAATTAAACACAATGTAAGGCACTGAGCTGGTATTTACATCAGATGAAAGGAATCCAATCTACCACCAAACTCAGTATGATATACACATCATAAATATATACGTGTGTATATATATATATGTTTGTGACTTCATAGAGAAATAAATCTTTGTCCTCTAAGTAACTTAAAAGTATTACTCCTATTCTTTGCAGAGTATGAATGCACCCACTGTACACACAGTTTCAACATACAGTTAATACAGCATATTTTATGCTTTTTTTTTTGTTGCTGTTTGTAAAGAAAAACTGGCTACCATTTACCTTTATTACGGTTAAATCTGATGAAGCATCTAAACTGTTCCCAACATCTTCAAACTCTACCTTTAAAAAATAAATGGGAGACATCTTGTTATCTATGAAAAAATATTGTGAGTGAAACCTGAATGAGAAACTGAAGATTTGTGTCTGCACTGACAGCTGTTATCCAGCAAACACATCCAGTATCCAAAACAACCAATAATGATAAAAACTGAGTCATAACCCCCAGGATTTATCCTGATCTGAACACGCTCTCTCATAACCTCCTAACTATGATGGTCAGCTCACTAAAATCTTTTAAGTAAGAGGATTTCAACAGCAAAATTTCTCTGATTTGTATCCCTGTCACTTACAGCAACAACACAGAGCCAAGAAAACCTACAGGACTTGATAATTATTTCCTTTGCTGATAAAAGCTGATCATGGGAGCTGACCTGGCCTCAAAACATTACTCACTCAAAAAAACACCTTTTTCTGAATATTTCCATTTTGTGTAGGACAGGGATGGGGGGGGGTCAAGCTTATTTCTGCAACTTTAGGAAAGAACTACACAACTTTAGAACCTCAAGTTAATGTGGACACACAACAAAGAGCACTACTCCACATTAGATGGGGCAGAAATCACTTATTTCAGATGCTTTGTTGCACATTTCAGGAGGTAAACACTTGATTTTGGGGGATTATCCTCTAGCCCAGTGTCAACAGCCAGATGGACACAGAAAGCTAATATAAAAAAAACACTTTCAGCAACTGAATTAATGCAAGACCCTTCCTTAGAAGAAAAATGACCTTGAATATAATTTCCTGAATGGTGCTGTTCAGTTGAGAAGTAAGCTACACTATTTGTAGGCCTCATATGTCCTCTAAAATAATGATGTGAAAATAGGAATAATAGATACAATTAATAAAGTGAAGCAGAATTCAAAGCATGATTACAAACAAATGCTCTGTAAACTGCTACTAATACAATCATGTGTACAAACAACATTTAAATATTTTTAAAATTAAGACTCCTATTTCCACAATTATATAAAAAGAAAAGCAATGACCATAAGAACCAGTACAGTCCCAAACTCTCCCAAGTACTCTTTAGCCACCATTTTGCTATTTAACTCATAAATAAATAAATTTAAAAAAGAAAACCCTGATTCCACACACATAAGAGATGCATACCATCACTATTGGTATTTCTCTTGATTCTTCTTTAATTTCTGAAAATTGTGGGGATGCCTCCAAGTTACCTACAGCATACTCAGCAGGCTGATCTGGAAATTCTTTCAGTTCTGCATCAGCATTTTCTTTACTATCAGACAGCGAGTCAAGAATATTATGGGCACTGTAATCATCTCCACAATCTACTGCATTGCCATTATCTATTTCAGCTTCATCTAACACACTAATATCCATCATGTCAATATCCTGCAAGTTATCCAAACTTGCTTCAATATCGTCCTGTGAAAAGAAAAAAAGCACATGTCACAGTCACGGTGACTTGAGAGCCAGCTGCCACCAGCCCCCTCCAAACCCTGCCCCCTGTACCTGTCCATCTCCAGAATCCTCCTCCAGGCCGTTGTCTTCCACTCCTTCTTCATCTGGCCTACGTCCTAACAACATTAGCATCATTAGAATGAAAACAGTAATTACAGCTTTACCCTTCAAGCTTTATTTTGCAGAGTTGGTATCACCTGCAGTTTTCTCCCTGTTTCCCACAACTGTTTGTTACCACCCCAGTAAGTGACAAACTCGCCACAGTCCAACACCTGGCAGGAGCTCAAGCTCTGTGACCTCCCCAGAACTCTGGCTCAGCTCAGATTGCAACCATTTATTACCTCAACCTTTCATTTCTTTTCAGACACTTACTAGAAGAGAAACAAACAACCCCAACCAAACAAAACACAGCACAAAATAATGAAAAAAACCCCAGTCTACCTGGGAGTTTTACTGCAGTGCTCTGTCCACCAGCTGGACATGAATTATTATCCCAACTGGTATTACTGAAAACACTACACCAGCTTCAGCACCAAAGAGTAACACCTCAAACCCTGAGCTAAGCAGCTGCTTGATCTTTTATAAATTTTATTTTCCTCAAAAACTATAAGCACATTACAACTGAAAAGTGAGAGGGTTTTTAGAGCCAAGAGGAACATTTTATCTATTCCCATCCCAACACTAAAAAGTGCTGTAACACACATCAAATGTTTTTCTGAGACTTGAAAACAAATATGATTCTAAACATATCTTTCACCCAGAGTTGTGACATTTGCCCTCTATCTGGTCAAGATTTCACATTTTAGCTTGCAAGAATTGTACCATCACCCCAAATCAGATGAGATGACAAAAATCAAACAAATTAGGTGGCAAAACAGTTGAGTTTCACCTCACAAATTTATACTTTGTGTAAACAAAATCTAGTAATGAAAATACTCTCTCTAGTTATTTTGCTCAGTTCCAATGAAATTTTAAAATGCTATTTGCTTACAAAAAGAGGTCAAATTGTGCTAATTAACTCATTTTAGAAAACCAGTAAACTATTTTCTGAAAATAAGGATTATGTAAGACTGTTTCATCACTACAAAAACCAAGCATAAGGCCTTGAAAATATATCTGACTTCAGAAATTGATTAAAAACTTGTCGTTCGGGGAAGAAAATTTCAATTGCTATTATAAGCTATGAAGCATAACACCAGAGAGCTTATTTTGCACTTGCTAGAAACTCTGCATTTTTACATTAAAAATTATTAAAAACACTGATATTGCTTCAGTGTTACTTGGTAATTCTTAATAAAAATTTCAGGGATCTCGGAGAACAAACCAACAGATCCTTCAACATTTCCTGCCTTATTCAATCACATGAAATTCCCTGAATAAATGACTGTTAGGTTGAGTATTATATTACCCATCCCTAGAAACCTGAGCACAAATGTGGGGAAGAACACCAGTAACAAAATAAAGATTATGAAGGTTCCATATCAGTAGTTCACTTGCTTGAAAACTCAAGGATGATAAGGTGGAAAGTCTCTCTAACTGCTCTGTACCTTTGCTGCTTCTTTTTGGAGTTTTCTTCATGATATTTTCTGAAATCACTGGAATTTCATCAGGATTCCCTCCTTCCTCTTCAATAGCCTAATAGGGGCAAAAGAGAAAAACAGGTATAAAAATAGACATTAAAAAGAAAAAAAAAATAAAATCATTAGTACATTTCGGTTGAGTTGAAGAGCTGGGCACCAGAAGCTGAAAAATTCCAAACCATGAATCAGCAACTTGGATACACAAACGAAAGCACGCAGAAGGCAATAACGTGTTGGTGTAAGGTTTCAGGAAAGCAGTCAGCAAAACAATCCAATCCCACAGCATTTGTGACTGTGCACAGACACACGGCCTGTTGTGACAGAGTAAAAAACATGGCTCTGGGACAGCAAGCAAGAGTTCAGAGAAGGGGTTTTGTTGCTTGCGTGCTATTAACACACGAATGTTGTGATGAGGATACAGCGAACAGGCTACCAGCTAGATTGCCAGAAAAAACATCAGTACGCAGCAAAAAGCCCGACAGACAGGGTACAGAACTGTAAATCTAGGAATTCACAGAACAGCAAAAGACTGCGGTGCACGAAGCTAGCAATACTCGGGCCGAGCTCCAGGGCAGACACCGAGTGCTGGAATCGGAGCGGGACTCGGTGACACTCCGTGACAGCAGCGGTGGCAGGGCGAGCCCGGGACAGCGCAGGGCAGCCCCGGCCTCGCCGGGCACGGAACGCTCGCACTGACCCCGGCGGGCCCCGCCGCCAGCCCCGGCCCGGCCGCAGCCCCGGCCCCGCCGCTCTTTGGCGCCATTTTCCTCAGCGGTGCTCGCCGGGCCGGGGTCGCACCCGCTACACCGACCCCTGAGGCAGCCCCAGCGCGTCCGCCCACTCTCACCTTCCTCAGCCGCTCCATGAGGACGCTCTTGTTCCCGCCGCTGTCCAAGTTGCGGTGCCTGAGCTCGGCCCGCAGGTCTATCACGCGCAGCTCGCTCAGCGGCCGCCGCCGGCTTTCAGACTCCGAGCCGGGGACGCCAGGCGCAGCCGGGTACGCAGACTCCCCCAGCCCGGGCGGTGAGTGACTCTCCGCCATGGGCCGTGCTTTGGACTGACGCGCGCGGGGCGAGGCGGGGTGAAACCGACGCGGGAGCGCCGCAGCCGCAGCACAAAATGGAGGAGACCCGGGGCGCAGCGGACGGCGAGGGGGCGGGAAACAGAGGGAGGCGCAGCGCGCATGCGCGCCGGGGCCCGGGCAGGCTGCGCGCGCCGCGGCGCCGCCGACTCCGGAGCGGCCGTGACGTCACGTGGCCAGCCGGCCCCCGTGCCCCCTGCGCATGCGCGAGAGCTCGCGAGCCGTCCTTGGTCGCGGGCGACGCCGTTCGCGCCTGCGCGCGGCGATTCTCCCGCCAGACCCCGCCCGCTCCGTCCAGCCCGCGCCTGCGCACAGCGCGCTTTGTTCCCCCTCCCCTCGGCGCGTCTCGCTCCCCACCATTTTGTGCCGTGATCGCCAGGTTCGCTGCTGGGTTGTGCCGCGTTCTCCTGCGCGTTCGGGCTCGAGGCGAAATATCGAAGGGGCCTTGATGGCGGAGAGTCAATCAGCGGCCGGACTGGGGGATTTCACATCCCTTGGTGGGGCCGCGGCTTTTGGTTCGGAACCTGAAACCCGGCGGCTGAGCGAGCTGCGAGTCATCGACCTGCGGGCTGAGCTCAAGCGGCGTAACCTGGATAGCGGCGGCAACAAGAGCGTCCTCATGGAGCGGCTGAGGAAGGTGAGGCGAAGCGCGGCGGGGGGAGGCGGGGGGGAGCGGAGTGCGGCCATCCGGGTCCTTTGTCTGTGGCGTTCTCGGCGCGTGCGCGCTCGGGGCCGGGCCCGGGGCCTGGAGCGGGGCTGCCCTGAGGGGAGCGGGGCTCCGCTGCTACTGCCGGGCACCCGCGGGCTGTTGTTTTGGCACCGGCGTGTTCCCTTTGCTGCTGCCGCCGCTGCAGAGCCGTTGCCTTCGCGCTGTTTTACGACACCGCTTTGAGGTTTGGGCGCTCATCCCGTTGCCCGCGCTCCGTCGCTGCTCTGGAGCACGGCTCAGGTTGCGCTTCATGGAATTTGAGATGGCCTCGGCCTTCCGTCACTGCCTGACCCCAACGTCCGCGCGTCCTTCCCCAATTTATTCTCCTGTTTCCCTGACATACACACACGTCCCCCTTCTCCTTATCTCTTTTCGTATTTCTTTTCTGTAGCGCTCATAGAATGGGTAAAGTTGGAAGGGTTCACAGTGGGTCATTTGCACCAGCAGCGTTTTGTCCTTGAGGCCATGGTTCAGGATTTTGTCCAGACAGTTCTTGAATATGTCCAGTGGGAGAGACTCCACACCCTCCCTGGGCAATCTGTCCGGTGCGTGCTCACTCGCACTGTAAAGAATTTTATCCTCCTATTTAGGTGGAACTTTCTGTGCGTCAGTTTCTGCCCTAATGCTTGGCACCACCACACTTGACCCGACTCCATCTCTCCGACCTCTCTGGAATGTATTCCCACAGACTTCCATGAGGCCAGGACAGCGCGGTCAACCCTTTTATGGGTTCTAGCAGGCCTGCACATTGAGAAAAAACTCATGCACCTGAGCTTCTGTAAGAGTCTCTCCCAGTTTTATACCGTTAATGTGCTTATCTGCAGAGCAGGGAGCTTTGCTCCCCAGGTGTAGCTGGATTTGGCTGTGGGGATGTGTTGCACCCTATTATTTAGCATTTCTGGCAGGTGATGCAGCTGCCTGGCTGAATGACCTGAACTAGGGAGAGACACCAATGTTTCTCTCTGAAAAATCCTTAAAAATGCAATTATGGCTAAGCCCTAGCACGCAGCCAAACACCACATGGCCACTCATTCAGGATGGGGGCTAGAAGTAGAGGGGTAAAAGGGAGAGTAAACTTGTGGTGTTGTGGTAAAGACTGTTCTATAATCTTAAGAAATATAAATGCAAAAAAACCCAAACAACATAGATGAAGAGGATTAATAAAGCACATGAGAGAAACAGGCAGTGCTAAAGAAAATAATTATTTACTGTCAACAAATTCAACTGATGCTGAGCCAGGCCCCAGGTAATCTCAGCCCAACCAGCATCCACCAGTTTTATTGCTGAGCACAACACCCTCTGGTCTGGAATATCCCTCTGGGCAGCTGTGTCCATTCCCAGTTCCTTGTGCCCCCCTTCTTGCTGTGGAGCAGAGTGAGAAACAGGAAAGGCCTTGTCACTGTGTAAGCTCTGCTCAGCAGTACCCTAAACTTCCCCATGTTCTCAGCACTGTTCTCAGCTCAAACTTAAACCACAGGCTCCTGTCAGCTGCTGTAAAGAGAATTAACTGCCCATCCAAAGCCAGTACAAATGCACACCAGCAAATAATTCAGTGGATATCATCCTGCTGTCTCCAACAGGCCATTGAGGAGGAAGGAGGAGATCCTGATGAAATTCCCGTGGCCTCAGAGCTGACCACAAAGAGAATGCCAAAAAGAACTAGCAAAGGTACTGTGTCTGGACACTTGCAGTTCCAGTTTGCATGGAGCTAGAATTTGGCATACAAACTTATTTTCTCCTGTTGAATGACTTTAATTTAAAAAAATAAAACCAACACTTTTTACCTTGTTAAAAAGGGTAAAATTCTCTTGTATTAATGAGCAGTAGCAACTTTAAATGATAATGTGATACCTGACTGTTTTATTAGCAAGTCTCGAAACTTGAAGATGAAACTGTAAATTGCAGCTGTTTCTGTATTTGTGACCATGAGTAGAATTGTGCCAGGTACAGAGCAAGCAGCTGCAGCATAAGCTCCATGGAAAGCCTCTATAATTGCATTTCAATTATACTTAAACTGTAACTATATTTAACTGTATGTTGCTTCAATATACTAAATATTGTTCATGTCATTTTATATGTGGCTCACTTGAGTTGCTCATAGCTAGTTCTTAAAAATACTTTCTGATGAGACATAGACTATTAAGCTGCTTTTTTAAAGTCAAAATGGCTAAAAATAGGAAAAGAGCTCTTTTCTTTGAATAGCAGTAGGAGTTTGGGGTTGACAGGTATGCATAAATGTGATTTGTATGTCCAAGATCTTGAAAGTGAACACTAATTCTTAAATCCATTTAATTAAGGGAAGTGTTTTCGTAATAATCTTAAGGTGTTACTTTTAAAAGGATTACCCAGAGGCTGTTGCATCTTTTTAGGTGTTGAAGTGTGGAATGAGACTATAGCTTTAGAAAAATACTGTATCTCTAAAAAAATATTGTGCTGCTTGTAATTTGTGCTCCTGCTGCTGGCTTTTGTGGAGTAAGGTGACCTCAGTTCTGTCCATACAGACCCAGACTTCTGTATCAGCCTCTCAACTATTGTAACAAGCTGAGTGTTCAACAGATAATTCACCAAAGCTTAAACAAATTACACTGTGTAGTGTTACATCTCACTGCAGTGATACTGTTTGTAGGAAGAAAGCCAGAAGAGGAAGGTGTGGAAGACAATGGTCTGGAAGAAAACTCTAGAGATGGGCAGGTAAGTGAAGTAATGACTGCAGTTACTAACAATGTGCATCGTGTAACCTGCAATAAGTACACATTGACCCTTTTTCTCTCTGTAGGAGGATATTGAAGCAAACCTGGATACCTTGCAGGATATTGACATGATGGATATTAGTGTATTAGATGAAGCTGAAATAGATAACAGCAGTGCTGTAGACTGTGGAGAAGATTATAGTCCTGACAATATTCTTGATTCTCTGTCTGATAATAAAGATAATGTCGAAGCAGAAATGAAAGAACTTCCTGATCAGCTAACAGAAAATGAGGTGAGTAAGTAGAGGTCTTTGTCATTTTTCAGAAGGTATTTAATAGGGTATGGGCACGTGAACAGGTGTTTCAGTCCAGTAGAATATATGACCTGAATGTGATCTGGATTCTTTTCCCCACTCACAGTTCTCATGTCCTACTCTTATAAATGGTAAATATTCTTGGGGTTTGAAGTGTTCTCACTAGATAAGTCACCATCTTCCTTACCTTGCAGTATCATCTTTGCTTGCTGTGAAAGGAGCCTTGAATTCAAAATGCTGTGTTAATTTCTGTATTCCCTTTCCCTGTTTATATGTTAAACATGTTAAAGTGTATATATGCACTTTAACAGATATCCAGGTATTTATATATATGGGGAGAGAGAAAAATAAATTTTCAACTCAGGTAATTTGGATATCTTTACTGCAGAAGTAATGCTCTGGTTTAAGGAAGCTGTGTTGTTCTGTTTTCTCATAGAAATTGATAAAAGAAGAACTTACTGTGTTGCCTTTTTCTGACATTGCCAGGGTTTTGACTTGGTTTTGAGAGCAGCTTGCAGACAGCACAGGGTTATCCATATGTCACAATCACTCCCCAAATATCAATCTTCTTGAATCTTCGTGGGTTTGGGTTTTTTTACTTATTTTAAGCTGTTCATTTACCAAACAGAACATACTCTCCTTTTTGCCATCTGCATATCTACTTCAGCTTCTTATCATTTACCTTCCACTACCTGAAAAGGAAGATTTTCTCAAAACCTTTGTGTTTGGTTGGTCTGTGAGTGCCACAGGAAAGCCAAGACCCTTGGCCCACAAGGTGTCATCATCCTGTTCTGGGGACCCTTCACTGGGCAGTCCCCTGGGTCACAGAGTGGTCCCAGTGCCCTGGGGAGGGTCACACAATCAGAGCACCCCTGTCCCAGGTCTCCTCAGTCGAGTGTTACTCACTGCAGGCACTGGTGGTGCCCTTGAAGGACTCACACTAAACCCTTTATGGAATAATACCATTAATATAGTGGAAAATTACAAAAGGTTAAGGTTCCAGATAGCTGGTGGTAGTATCTGTCTGCAAAAAAAAAAAATCTCACCACATTAACCAGTTTTAATTCTTAACAGAAGTGGCTGGAGTTCATCATGCTTAAAGTACAATTCTTACCTACCAGATATCCCTAAAGGGGAAAAGGCAGGTTCAGGCTGTTGCAGTGGAGCTTTCTCTAATTTCTCCCCACTTCTAAGTTATTTTTATACTATTTTTACATTTAGGTAGAGCTTGAGTGACTCTGGTTGTACAGGAGTTCAGTGGGAGGTGGTCATGCCTTGGAGGTGGGTGACATCAGCGTGACATCTGAGGTGACCCTTGGCACAGAGCTGTGCATTCTGCTGGTTCAACAGCAAGAAATCTTCTTTCTTCTCCTTTGGTTGACAGCTGCTCTGTGGCTTCTCAGCTGTGAGGAACAGCTGAGTTCCCCCTCTTACAGGGATTTCAACAGAGCCTGGCTGTGGTGTCTGTAACCCCAACAGACCAGACAAACACAAAGGCTTGGAGAGAATTTCCCCTTTCATGGGACTGTACACAGGTCATTGCAACAGCATCCCCTTCACCTGAAAGGCATTTCTGTGGTGTTCTGTAAATTAACCTCATGTAACCCATGAGTTATGGTCGTATCTTACCTTCAGCTTGTTAAAGAAGAAAGATTTTTGGGATATGTTTTCAGTTTGGAAGAGTGTAAACCTAAGTCAGCTTCATTTGTAACTTATTTTTTTTCATTTAGAAACTAAAGTTAAAAAGTGAGAAAGTGAAAAACATGTTCAGTAACCACAGAAATGTGAAATAAGACTCTAAGAATAACTTTGAAATAGACAATGTTGTGTTGAAATTAAAATGAAAAGTAATTCGAGAAAGATATTTAAATATCAGGTATGTTTACAAGTTGCTCCTCATTTTTAGTCACACTCTGAAGTAGCAATTGAGATCTGTCAAATGCTATAAAATATTTCTGGATTTCTTGGAAGGGAAAAATTAAGTACAGGTATATTCTTAAGCTACTTTGGTAAGAAATGCTTTCATTCCTTTCTTACCCTTTAGGAAGATTATGATGAAATTGAAAACAATTTAGAAGCCTCCTCTTCTGATTTAATTGAAATGAAGGTAAACCGGAAATGTAGCTGTATTTCGTAGCTGTATGTTGTATTATTAATATTTACTCAGTTCTCATACTACAGAAAATGTGACTGTAATATGAAATTGTAACAGAATCCAAGACATTCATGACCTTGCTCAGCACTCTGTGTGAATTGAGGGTGTCCTGTGGTTGTTCCCCTACTTTTCAGTCAGCTCTCAAGATTTCCTTCACTTTATGGCAAATAAGAAGGGTCTTGTGCTGCTGATTTCTTCTCTCTCCCACGATTATATGAACAAGGAGCTGGGGTTTGGTTTTTACTCTGTGGTTGGTGTGGTGATATACAAAGATACTTTATTAGTCTCTTTATAATTCAGAGTTATCTGAGAGAATGCAGTTGCGGCTGATCTTTTGGCTTTAATGTGCCAGAAAATTATTTATGTAAAATACTCATTTCCAGTGGATGGTGAAAAAAAGAGCTAAATGCAGTAGATGAATTTGTTTATTTTTTAATTTTGGGATTGGGCAGGGAGTTGTTATTATTATTCTGTGTTTGAAAATACCTTTTATAAAATCCTCATTCTGTGGTCTTCTTTTCCCAAACAGAAAATGGAGAAGCTACACCTGGAGCCAGGTACTGTTAAAGAAAAACATATTCCTGTCTTTTCAACTAATACTTTTTAAACCATTAACTATTAAAAAACCCAAGCAAACAAACATAATTTGCATTATTTTTATAATGGACAATCCAGATCATGCAGGGTCATAGAGATTGGAAACCCAATCATATCCCCAGATCTGTGAAGTGATGCTTGAAATACTTCCAGTGAAATGAAATGGTTTAAAAACCTGTTAAACTACATAAATGGATTTAGAGAAGTTTAATCACAGTTTTAAAAGCTAAATATTCTACTTGTAAACAGATCTTGTGATATTGCACACACCTTAACTCTGTTACTAAGTAGAGAGCAGTGAAAGCAGTAAAAAGGTATTGTAGGGCATTAAAATGTAAAGATTAGTTACTGGATACAGAAGAAAGAAGAGAGTTTCTTCATGGAAATTTCACACAGATACTATTCCCTTTCTGGACTGCAAACACACTCATGCACCATCAGAAGATGCCCAGTTCTCATGTTGGACTGTCTCTGCTAAAAGAATTTCACAGAAATTTA